>VSMD01086411.1:0-85408 GCA_008750895.1 Mirza zaza
TCTATTGCAGGAAAGAAGATCAAGAATGCAATCAGATCTGGCATGATCCATTTTCAAAATAATGTCTGTCTCTCAGTTTCATTTGATTTCCAAAGAGAATCATTTATAAGTCAATCTTTGTTCCCCTATCCATTCATCCTCCCTAGTAATCATTTATTGCCCCTCAACAGAATTACCTGTATTCCCCATCTCCCCCCCTTCCTCTGAAATGAAGATATTTAAATACTTGGATCTTATTGGGATGTTAGACAATCACTCTTATTTTCCCTGAGTACAAGGTAACAATAAAATTGGAATAGCTTTTCTCTTATTAATCTGCTTTATTGTGAGTTGATTTTTCAGCAAAATTTGTGAGCGCAGAACAGAAGTTTTCCCTTTACCCCAAAACTCATTTCCTGTTGGACACCTATTTTTTTAAAGTTCTTTGCTTCTTTCCCTGTTTACCTTCAATGCCACTCCTTAGTGCTTCCATGGCAAGCTGGGCATTCTCTTTACACAGGGCATCATTGTTTAAGCAAATAAGCTGAGAGCCACGTAAAGGAAAGGGTTATTTTTGTTCATCTCTGTATTACTAGTTCAGTGCCTGGTACTTAGTAGATATTTGATAAAGTTTCCCTAGGGCAATGATAGAGTATTCATAAACACTCTATTATAAAGCATATTATTATTATCTTTCTCCCACAATAGACGTAGTGTTATAAAATAAATGGTTATTAAAAAATAAATAAAATGGTTATTAAAATAATGCATTTTCATTGTAAACATTTTGTGTTACAACAAGAAAATGTGAAGAAGAAAATAATCATCACTGATAACATCACCACCAGTGATATCTTCTCTTTTAGTTAGTTTTCTGCAATAGCAGCTGGCTGAGAAAGAATGGTGCCTAAGACATATTCATTCAACAGAACCAAAAGGAAAGGAAAGGTCTGAATCATCAAGCACTGCCCTAACAAGGCAGCCATGAGCTGAACGCTCTCAAGATATGTTCTAGAATAACAGGGAGAAGCATGAGGTTCACTGGTGGATGAAGAAAGAGCACCAAAAGGAACAGGACAACAAAAGCTACGGTGAGAGAATGAAGAGACAGAACGCTTTACCGCCTTCAGAGAGCAGAACCTGGACACATGGAGAAAACTTGCAAGGAGTGAGCCTTTGACTCAATTTAAACAACTTCCTCATCATCAGAGAGATCTACAAAAAGAGCATATTGCCTTGTGAGATAGTAAGCTGCCTGTCCCTGGAGGTGTTCAAGTAGTTGCTGGGAGATATTCATTCATTTACTCAATCATTCAGTCCACATTTTTTGAGCACCTGCTATTTGTCAAATGATGTTGGTGCTAGAGAGCCAAAGTCAAATGAGACCCAGTGTCCTATTTTACAAGTGGCCATTTATCATGAGCAGGACATTGCTACAAAAGATGAGAGGGTAGACCAGATGACTGCCAACATTCTATAACTGCAGCATCTAATGAGTTTTATTTATGAGGAGTGTGGCCCCAGAAAACCTCACAAAAGCATTCCAGCTTGAATGCAGGTAGAGGAGAGAAGGTGGGAGGGTTCCCTGGGATATACTTCCCTCCTCCTTGTCCAAAACACTATTGCTTCTCCTCTATGGGAGGAGATTATGAGTGGTTGCGTTACCCACTAAGTTTGGGAAAATCCACTTTCCAAGAGGCATGGGTTTGTACAAGGTTTTATTTAAATTAAATCATGGGGACGAACTCAGCTCATGGCAAAAGGATTCTTTATTTCATAGAATAATCTGCAGCTGGGTTCTTCAAAATTGCAAGCTCCCTTTACAATTACATACCTTTACAATTGGATTTAACATCACCAAAAAAATAATTTTATCAACTCTGATGATACTATCTATTTAGGAAATCAAGGCTCACATGTTTAACTCCCTGGACCTTCATTTGCTCAGCTTAACCCCATCAAACAGGTGTAGCAGCCGCTCCCCGTGTCCTTGCTGTGTGATCAGGGTCCCTTCCCATTGTCATAGCTGACTTTGTGACTTCTGCAAAGAGACCCACTCACAGGATACCAAGAAGGTGGTATCAGAAAGACTTGCATCCTGGGCAAGTCACTAGACTTTGGGCTAATGAGGACTTGAGAGGCAGATAATGTGGCACTTCGCTTCATATGAGTGGGGAATGTCAGGTGCTTTATCCACCGGCAATGACCCTGACCCAGACCACCTCCGAGAAACCCAAATGGTACCCCCATAGTGGTCTTCCTTGCCCTCTTGGTTGACACTGTGGGTGGCTGTTCCACTCCAACCACAACCCAGGATCAGCAGAAATCCTGGTGCCAGATCTTCCCCCCTTTTCCTTCTTTTCCAGTCTCTCCTTGATTCCGGAAAAGACCTACCTTGCCCTCCACTCCAAATTTTTATTTTATTCTTTATTTTCGATAAGACCTCTGAATGCAACAGTAATGCTATTCTAAATAATTAGTGTGTGCACCATTGCACACACACACACACACACACACACACACCCTCAATAAAGGGTCTACCTTTTGCTTTAGGGAAAGGAGGGCTTGGTCTTCAAAATCACAATGGCTAGCAGGAAAAATGTTTGTATTTCATTCTAGGGAAGGTCACCTTCCTGTCCATAAGAGAAATTGACTTCTCCTAATGCAGCAAAGAAAAAGCCAAAAAGTAAGTTGAATTGTTGACATAAAAAAAAAAAAGCAGATTGGACATAAATATTCTGCTGCACGTCCCTGGAGGCTCTAGCCAAAGTGCCTTAATGACTGCTGCTCAGAGAAGAGCTGGGAGTGCTCCAAGTCTGGTCAGGAAGACAGGGGAAGCCACCAGGAAAATTGTAGAATACACCAGCAGAGGTGGTGGACCCCACTTGACTGTTAACCTCAGGGCATTTGCTCCAACCTCTGCTACTTTTTCTGGTTTCCTGGATCAAATGGCCTCATGAGGTTCTCCTGGAAGCCGCAGATGAGCGGCTGGGGGAGTTCTTAGTGAGCACCTCTTTGAAGAGGCTGCTTAAGGCAGCAGAGGGAAGAGGAGAGAGGTACACGGAAAGCCTTTGCAGTAAAGATTCTTCTTTTGAAGCTGAGACTAGAATTCCCATCAGTAGAACAGCTGTACGTGGATGTGCACATTATTCTCTGCAAAAAAGTCTCCAGCTATAAGGGGTAAGTTGAGGCTAAAATCCACACCTGACACAGTGCTACATTTGTCCCAAATGAGCTTCTTTTCTAAATCCCATTTAGGTGCTACGTGAGTTGGCAACTCCTCCTAAGGAGCTGCTGTGAGACCATACCGCTCCTGTCATGCCAACCCTCATGGTGTGCAGGCCATTTCTCCTGTCCCTAAAGAGGGCTGGGCGCAGCACGAAAACACAGCATGGTCACCCCGCTCACATCCTTACCCTCCCTACAGACAGTGGCTACCTGAGATTGAAGGCAGCCAAGGAGCAAGCAGGGCGGCCGAGTGGCCCAGCAACCTTGTTTCTTTGCCAGCTGTTGCTGCTCAACTGTTTGACCATGAGCAAGTCACCTGATCAGGCTGGATCTTGGTTTCTTCATTCCTAAAATGAAATCAATCTCGGTTCCTACCTATCTCGAAGTTGACTGTGACAATTAAATGAAGTGGATTCCCTTCCTTTCGATCTGGTGCCTGGGGTTCTCAGGCAGCAGTGCAGGGGAGAGCCTTGAGCAACAATCAGACCAACCTCCCTCCTCTTCCCTGCCCCTCTGCTACCCGACTTCAAGCAAGTGAGGGCTCAGTCCTTTGCAGTGTACCCAGACCCTGCTCCTGAAAATGCTGGAGGGTATTTTACCAAAGGAAATGTCCCCTGGGGCTTATCAGGGTGACAAGAGTTCCAGGCTCTGGTCCATTTTCCATCTATGCAGGGGAGGGAGAGGAGAGTGGAGAGGCAGGGCTACCAGAGTGTGATCAAGCACACCTGCCTGTCACCCACTGTCCTCTGCTCAGCTCAGGTCGTCCCCTGAGAGGATGTGAGCAAAGGCTGGCGGGTCCTTGTAGCAGTGTTGGGAGCCACCTCGGACACCGTCGTCATCATGCAGACCTGGTGAGCCCTTTGCCCTTCGACCCAGAGCCCTCCCAGGGCAAAGCCAGTGGTGAGATCACTACTTGCATCAACCTTCGGCTGCCAGCTGGGCCTCCCAGATCTCTATCTAGAAGCCCGAGGGACTGGAGATTTAGGAGCCGATCAGGCACCGGGGCTTCCAATTTATGGTTCAGAGAAAAGAAACCCTATTAATCTGGCACCTTTTATTCCATTGTAAATCCCAGCCATATTTAACTCACCCTCCATCAAGGTTTCCCCCTCATCTGCCAACAGCAGGCCCGTAATAGAAAGCTTGCTAATTCAAGGGGAAATTAAGAGCCTGCTTAGTATTCACAGGGTGGTCTCTGTCCCCAGCTTCCTTTCTGAAGCTCCCCGAACTGCCCGTGGAGGCAGGGGTGGAGCATCTCTGCTCAAGCTCAGGGAAACCTTTTGGCCGTGCTGCTGGGGAAAGAGGGGCCTGGTTCCCTTCCACCTGGTAGAGAGCAAACCCAGCCCGACTGTCTGTGCTGATCACAGTGTTGTCACTGTGGTGACTGTCCCTTCCTTTCATGAAGCCCAGAGAACAAAAATGACTCACTAAGGCCACAAGCCTCACAAGCAGCAGAGCCAGGGCCAGAGAGAGAAGAGGGAAGGAAAACGTATGTATGCATTTAATGATCATCTCCTATGTCCAAGACACCTATACATACTTCTTCCTATTAACTACTCATAACTCTCCAAGCTCAGTGTTGTGATCTCCATTTAACAAAAAAGAAACTGAGGCTCAGACCACCCGGCTAGCAAGGCGTAGGCCTGCAATTAGAGTTTCTGGCTCTAAGGGCAATTTATCTAGAGAGACACCAAGTATTTCCTGAGGGCCTCCCACATGCCAGGCACTGTATTACTGTGTTTCCCCCAAAATAAGACAGGGTCTTATATTTATTTTTCCTCAAGAAGACACCCTAGGGCTTATTTTCAGGGGATGTGTTATTTTCCCCTCAAAGCCTCAGCTTGCAGCACGCACAGGATGGCCAGGACCTGGCAGGGGGAGCCGACCTTGTTGGTGGGGCTGCCCGCACCTTTCCGGTCACCTCTGGGATAGTAGCTGTCAAGATGGGACAGATGAGAAGGGCTGCTTGTCTTCTTTCCCGCTCCACAACGAAATGCATGGGTTGTGCAGATGTGCTGCGTAACCACGCCCATCACCAGGTCTGATTTTCAGGGTAGGGCTTACATTGTGCAAATGCTTAGAAATCCTGCTAGGGCTTATTTTATGGGTAGGTCTTATTTTAGGGGAAACACGGTAGGAGTAGATTATAGAGGTGAACGTGAGACCTCCGTCTTCTGCTCTAAGGGAAATAGACAGAAAAAAAAAAGAAATAAGAAAAGTGCCGTAGTGATGCATGTTCTGCAGAGAATGCAAGTAGGGTCACGTGATAGAAGCAACATTAGACTGAGGAATCAGGGAAGGCCTCTCAGAGGAGGTGATGTATAAAGAAAGATCTGAAGGCAAGGAAAAGCTAGTTGGTGCAAAGGGAAATCTAAGCAGAAGGGCTGGTCACTACAAAGGGCCCAGGGTGGAAACGATCGTGGCTGGAGTTTCTGTCTGAGGAACAGGAAGGGGGCTGGTGTGGGAGGGAAGGGAGGAGCGTGAGCTGGGTGCAGACAGTACACAAGGGCCGGGATAAGGAGCTGAGATTGTATCCCAAGTGTGATGAGAAACCACTGGAAGATTTTAAGTAGGAGACTAACATGATCTTATGATTTAAAAAGAGCCACTGGCCCATACAGCTTGGGTGGGAGTCAGGAGAGGTAATTGTTTAACCGGGTAACAGTTTCAGAGAAATCCTCTCAAATAGCCAAGTGGGCCAGCTCCTCTACGATGTTACCAAGCCCTGCCGCAGCTCCTGAAATTATTCCATCAGGCAATCGATGAATCTCTAAAAAATACAAACACGAAGGATTGGGAACGCACTCAACCCATGTCAGCCCTGGCACTTCTGATGAGGGAAGGGTACCCGAGGAGGAGAGGTCACAGGCCAAGCCAGGAGTCCTTCAAAATCCAATACCCTGCCCTCCAACCCCACACCTGGCTCTAGTGTGTTTGGAAACGGTGGGAAAGTTGAATGAGTAGCTTCCTATCTCTTAATACAAACTGGCAGGTTTAAGTTCAAAGTCTATAGCTCAGTCCCTGGAGGGTGGTGGAAGGAATAGCTCTCCTTCCGCCTTACGGAGAGTCCAACACTCTTGATCTCACAGGGTTGCTTGCATACGAGACCTGACCCACCGGACCAGGTGTGCTAAAGCCACCTGGAACTCCACTGATTGCCTAGTAGGGCCAGGCAGTGTGACACTGCGAGTATGACGGCGTTCAGGTCCTCACCAGTGTTTGGGGACTGCAGGGAGCTCAGCTGTGGGGTCTCTTTCTCTTGGCTGCAGGTGGAGCTCCTGGTGGAGGTGCTTGAGGTATCACTTCAGTGGACTCCTGCTCCTAACAGTTCACAGCTCCACCCTTTTCAAAACAAGAATCATTTGACCTCAAAAGACCTACGAGAAAGTAAAGGAAGACTAGGATTCTCTCCTTTGCAGAGATGAAGAAATAGGGTCGAGGTTTAGCGACTTGGAAAAGGTCACACATGTAGCAGGTAAAGAAGAACTTGGATTTGAATCGGTTCCTCTGAGTTCAACCCCTGTGCTGTTTCAAATGACGGAAACCAGCTGTCCCAGAAAGGAGTAGCAATGTCCCATCCTAACAGCACTGGGTGGTGGAGTCTTGTTTGGAAAGCACCACGCAGAGAGAGAACCACTGTGTTCAGAGGGGAAGTTAATTAATCTGATTTATCTCAGTGTGGACAAGGAACTACCAAGGTCCCCTCAGTACATGGAGTCCTGGTTTATTGTCCTTTCCCTGAGGCAGATTTTTAAAAGTTATAAAAGACTTTATTTTTATCTCTCGGTGCCTGCCCCGGTAAAGCAATTAGTTTCCTGGTCACACAGATGTTCCCTCCACGAGCACACAGAAGGGAGAGACCGAAAGTGTTTCTCAACACTGGGAGGAGGTGAGAGGGAAGAAGATGGGGATTTGGGGTGGAATTTCTGTTTGTTCCTGAGCCAAGCACACGCGTCCCACTCTAGGCCCCTCGGGGAGGGGAGTGGAATTAGTTCCAAGGGGCTTCCAAGAAAAATCACAACTGATTGGCAAGTCTGAATTCTGTCCAAGGTGGAGGCAATCACAGGGATGGGAGTAGGAGGTGACAGAGATTTTTAATGCCTCCTACAGGAGATAAGTCTCTAAATCAATGATCTTCAAACCCTAAAGTAGACAATGATCGCATTGAATTTTGTTTAAAATACATACTCCTAGGCCCATCCCCAAAGAATCTGACTCAGGAGGCTTTGGGGGTGGGTGTGAGAATCTGCCCTTGAGCAAGGATCTCCAGATCATTCTTAAAAGGTCATCTGCAAGATCATACCTTGGGAAAAACTCGGCTGCCTAGACCAGATCCAGGGCGAGGATTCTCAGATTCCCTTCCTGGTAACACTTTACCTAGACAGAGAAAGATCGTTTCAAGTAGGAGCGTAACGATTCCCATAACTCACTTCTCTGCTCCCAGAAAAGAACTGCCTCCTCGGCACTACGAGGAGAAGGTGCTTCCTCTTCCCTGCTTCCGAATTCCACCTCCAGACCCTTTGCCACCCAGGGGCACCATCCAACTTGACTCCTTCAGTGCCCTCGTGAAAGAGCCACCCATGAGTTCCAGGCTCTACAGGAAGGGGAATGAGGCCAGGAGGTGGCAATGGCTGGGAAGGTGGAGAAGTGGTCTACAAGGTCTATGATGAAAGAGGTAAAAGGCAGAAGCAAAACTGTTCCTGGTGACAGCACCATGCGGATGTTTCCTGAGAGGGGATAGAAAGCAGGTGTCGCTGAGGCTGTGGAGTTGAGCATCAAGGTTGCCCAGCCAGGGATAGGAACTGGCTTACAGAAGAAGACCAGAAGCCAGAAGCTCAATGCCTCAATGAAGGGATGGCCAATGGCCAGCAGACTAGCAGTGACAGCAAGCTGTGGGTGTCAAAGGCTAATAAAGGAACTGTAAAGGAAAATAAAAACCTCGGACCACCACCCCAAACTCCTTATGCAAAAGGGAAGGTCAAGCCTGGAAGCTGAGTCATGCAACACCCCCTTCCAGATGAATAGCTGTTGCTAACATTATACATCAGTCCGATCCCCACTGAAAGGCAAAAGGCCTTACTCAGCCCCTGTGAAGGACTGGCCCCCACAGATCATTCACAAGGAAATTCCTTGCTGGCCTCCCATAAGCAAGGACGTGCAAGTTGTAACTTGGGGCCGCAGGCTGAGTCTAGCTCCTACAACCAAAGTCTGTTTGATTCTATACTAATCACATTGATTACAGGTTTATCTTAAAAGGTCATCTGCAAGATCATACTTTTGAGACGATGTACCTACTTTCTTCTACCAAGCTCCATGCATTCTTTTGTTCTAAAAATAACAACTAAGCACCTACTATGTGCTGATCCTGGACTAGGTGCAGGGGCTACACTGTTGAACCCCCAGAACAGCCAGGGAAACATCTGTCTGAAATCTTTTTAGCATGAGGCAGGTTATCAGGGAACAAGAAGTGGCAGCGACCGGCCCGCAGACAAATCCATGTCACAGGATGTGAGAACTGCTCTGATACGAGCGACAAAGGGCTGAGGGAACGTGGGAAGAGACAGGTTGGCGTTGAGTAAGACGCCACAAAGGAAGTGATGCTTGGGCTTACTGTGGAAGGATGAGTAAGAGCGGGGAGGGTGGAGCAGCAAGAGGATAAAATTCCCAGCTGAGGGGTAGGAATGCCAATGTCAGAGCAAGAGGAGGCCTGTTCTGCTCCTGGCTGGAGGCCCGAG
Source organism: Mirza zaza (assembly GCA_008750895.1). Taxonomy (NCBI): domain Eukaryota; kingdom Metazoa; phylum Chordata; class Mammalia; order Primates; family Cheirogaleidae; genus Mirza; species Mirza zaza. The sequence continues at coordinate 8,943 of VSMD01086411.1, forward strand.
CTCACCATGGGAAAGTTCTCGTCTGCTCTGGGCTCTGCCAACAATCACTGTGCAGCCTTGGGCAAACCACTGCTGCTCTCTAGGCCCTGGATGCTTCTAGAACGTGTGGGTTGCATCAGGACTGGGAGGTTTTCAAAACGTAAAGAGTCCCTTCCAGCTTGAGCAATGGCCACAAGAAAGGGGAACAGGCAGGACCCTGACCCCTGCCATTATTAGAACAGCTGCCAAGTGTCTTCGTTTTCCGTGTTGGGTGACTGCTTAGCTTTGAAGGGGGAAGGGGCGTGGAGAGGGATTCCACATATTTGTGTCGGTCACCAAAATATGCCACCCCAAAATACGACTGTGACAGAGTTTGGAACACGCCACCCCAAACTGTGTCGCATTAGTATTCTGATTGTTTTGTGCTGAAGGCACTTGAAAAACAGCAAATGCAGTGAGATGCTTCTTCCGAACTCCCCTTATCTGCTTAAAGACCAGGTCCTTCAAGAGGAACTCAATTGTCATAAATCTCTCCGATGACAGTTCCATCAACCAGGGAAGATTGACTCAGCACAGGAGAGGAGACTACAGAAGATCCTTGGCTCATGATGGTTCAACTTATGATTTTTCCACTTTCTGATGGTGTGAAAGTGATACTCATTCAGTAGAAATCATACTTTGCGTATTGGTACAACCATTCTGTTTTTTTTTTTCACTTTCAGTGCAGTACTCAATAAATTACATGGAATATTCAATACTTGATTATAACATTGGCTTTCTGTTAGATGATTTTGCCCAACTGTAGGCTGATGTAAATATTCTGAGCACATTTAAGGTAGGCTAGGATGTTCAGCAGGTGAGGTGTATTAAGTGCATTTCAACCTGTGATATTTTCAGCCTATGATGGGTTTATCATGACTTAGGCCCATTTTAAGCTGAGGAGCATCTGTGAAGGGAGAAGGACAGGATCAGCTATAAGAAGGCAAAAAAAAAAAAAAAAAAAAGATAGAGAGGAAAAAAAAAAAGGCAAGAACAGAACATGAGCTTCCCAGAAGGCCAGTTCAGTGGCCTGAGGGTAAACTCTAAGACCCTCAGTGTCCTCTGTACACCCAGGCGCCTTTTAAAGGAAGTGCCCTCCACCCACTCATCCCTTCCCATTTTCTTGCTGTTCTAGGTTGAACTGTGTCCCCCAAAAAGATATGTTGAAGTCCTACCTTACAGCATCTCTGGGAAATAGGGCTGTTGCAGATGTCATTAGTTAAGATGAGGTCATACCAGAGTAGGGTGGGTACCTTAATCCACCATGACTTGTGTCCTTAAAAGAGAGAAGAGTCACAGAGATAGAGACACACAGGGAGAATGTCACATGATGATAAAGGCAGAGATCGAAATGCTGCAACTGCAAGCCAAGGGACACCAAGGATTATCAGCTAGTACCAGAAGCTGGGAAGAGACAAGGAAAAATGCTACCGAATCTCAGGGGAAGCATGGCTCTACCGACACCTTGATTTTGGACTTCTAGCCTCCAGAACTGTGAGGATAAGTTTCTGTTGTTCTTAAGCAATCCAGTTTGTGATACTTTGTCATGGCAGCCCTGGGAGCCAATACAACTGCTATGGCACTAGCGGTGTGTTTTGCTAAAGAAATCATCCCTGTGCAGATCAGGTGGGCAAGGGTGTAGACACAGGAAAGGTGTAGACACAGGAAAGCTGGGTGCCTCTGGGCCAGCCTGGTGCTCCGTCCCACTAAGGCACTCCCACATGGTGGTGACAAAGCAAGCCAGCCACACCCTCTCTGTGGAGCCACATAAATGCAGAGGGGAGGAGAGAGAGGGACAGAGGGAGAGAAAGAGAGAGAGAAACAGGTTAGAGTTCAAATCACCCCAAGTCACTGTTTGCCAAATAGAATCCACCCTTTGTCAAATCTTCCCCAAGAAAGCAGAGCCATTCTCTACAGAAAAGAGATCTTTAGTGTTGCATGAAAGGAAAGAAAGTTAGCACTCCACTGGACAAGGATGGAAGAGACCCTCAGGCTTGACAGCATGCACACAGTTAAAGCATTGCCATCTAACCATGGTTTTTTGATAGACAAGGGAGACTGGGAAGGGTCGGTGGTGGGAGGGGTGGATGATGAGAAATTGCTTAACGGGTACATTGTACGTTACTGTAGCGATGGATACAGGAAGAGCCCTGACTTCACAACTTTACAATATATCAATGTAACAAAATTACACTTGTACCCCATACATTTATATAAGTTTAAAAAAAAAGAAAGGAGGTCTTTAGAATAACAGAGAGGTGTAAGCAGGAGTTCCCCCAGCAGGGTGGGTGACTTAGGCAGGCACTGCAAAGTGGTAACCCACCACCTGCCCTGTAAGAGCCACAAAGCCTGTGCTGGCTTTGCAAGGAGCAAAAAAAGGGAAGCCGGTGTGTGCAAAGAAGCATGGAGGATGAAGGGAGGGACCACAGAATGTCCAACGTTCCAGGCTGCCCCAGACTGAGGGGTTCCTGGGACACAAGACTTTCAGTTTTAAAGCTGGGACAGTCCTGGGCCATCCAGGATGTGTTTGTGTTGGCTAAAGAAAGTAAAAGAGGAAAGTGGAAGAAGACAGTTTCACATAGTGGGAGATGGTGTCAGCCCAGAGAATGTGTCTGCAGAAGCCATCTAGACCAACCCAGATCCAGCCCACAGTCCTCCTCTGGCCTGGCCAGATGGGCTTGCCAGTGGATTCAAGGGAACTGGTGCTCAGATTCACTTAGGACCTCTACTCTGACCAAGGACCTTTGGAACAGCAATGGAGGTGACATGAGGATCCACTTCTGCAGTCTGGAAGGCTTTTCTGTGTCCAGCAACCCTCTCCAGGGGACGGAGCCCCTCACATTGAACTTGCCGAGCCACTTCCTTGGGCGTTGGGGGTGGTCTGCCATGTTCCTCAGCCCCACTGGGAACCCAGTAAGGGAGAGAACCTGAGTCCTGTCCACAGAGATGCTTTGCCTTCTCTCCTTGTCTCTCACCCCACCCTGCCACAAATCTTACATGACATATTCTCAAGGATGTGTGAAAAATGTCATTTACCAACCTATCCATCCCCACTAGGTAGGAGAAGGCGTATGTTTCTATGTCCTTCCAGGCCTATGCCCATGATACCACTGTCCAGAGTGCATCAGAGTCATTAATTTTATTTTTGATCAGTTATCTTCACAGCAGAACCCACACCTTGCCCATCTTTGAAACCCTAGTGCTCAGCAAAACGCCCGCCGCGTAGGAGTTCTCCATGCAATGTCTGGCAAGTAAGCTAATGAATTAATTAATGAGTTAGTTAATGTTGATCAGCATGATCTTTTGCTTTGAGGCAAGTGCCTAACACTTGCTAAAGTCTGTGACCCAGCACTTTCTGGATTGATAGTGTATCAGTCATTAAGCCACCTTCACGCAGTGAAAGAGAGAGAGAGAGATACTTCAGATTCTGCAGCCTCAGAAGGTCACCTGAGTGACAGGCAGTGTGGCCAGCTATCAGGCCGAGCTCACAGGCTTAGAACAGGGCACAGACAAAGGGCTTAGGAAGGAGATACAGACACATGTTCCCCTTATGACGGGCTCTTCCCTGATTATCCTACTTCCTCCACTCTCACCTCATTACTGTGGTTCTAAAAGAAGAAAGAAAAAAAAAAAAAAACTGAGCTAGGGAAAAGACCAACTGCTGAGCTCCAGACAGAAGCTCAATAAAAGATAAAGAGAATGGTATAAATTGGCTAAAAGAGCACTTGGCTTGAGCGCCCCGTGACATTAATCCTGTCTTGTAAAGATGGCCCTCAATGGCGAGGTGGTGGAGCTGGGTTTGATCTCCACTCCACGACCACGTGCCCTCAGTCAGGTGGTCTAGCCCTCTGAGCCTCCCTTAGCTCACCTCTAAGCTTGGCTAACAACCCTTCCACCCCAGGTCCACTGGGCAGACGGGAAACAACACATCAGCCACTTTGACCTCTTTGTAAGAAGAGCCCTAAAGAAATTCAAAGCAGAGAATTTTCTCTGCCTTAAAATGACTCCCGGAGCTCCAACGACAGTTATTTTAGAAAACCTACTGGTAGATTTAAAGTTTATGAACCTGAAAGCTAACGTACCTTCCTCTATAAAGAGCGAGGCTCTGCTAGATTTTTGGTTGCATTGGAAACTCGAACACTCACTCGGGACGTCCGTTAGTAAACAAGGCTTATGTTCTGTAATGTCCAAGCGTTCTACTGCTAGTCCACACAGTGCAAGACTCTTTTTTGTTCTGAAATTTTCGAAAGGATAGGACTAATGTTTCACCGACCTCCCCCAAGCATAAGAAAGAAGTACATTCATTCCACGTCTCTGGATTTCTTGGTGTGAGCTGAGGAAGAACGTCTTAAATCTCATCTACCTGATGGAAAATTCATCAGACTCCACATGCTATTTCATCCCCTGTCCCAGGATCCCTCAGGCCCTGGCAGTGAGTTCCTCCTGATAATCTAGCTGGTACTCAAGTCCATTTGGCAGATCCACACAATGGGAGTACAGGCGGTGTGTAACAGCAGTCATCCAAGGAACTGATTGAAACATAGATTCCTAAATTTCACTCTAAGAGTCTGACTGTGAGGGGCTGGGGCGGACCTGGAGATTTGCATTATTTACTAACCCAGTGCTTCTGATCCTGATGCAGATGGTTTTGTGGATCTCACTTTGAAAAATAGCAACTTGCCTAACCCCCTCAAGTTACGAGGAAATCAAGACACAGAGAGGTTAAAAGTTTTGCCCAAACTCTCGCAGCTAATTACAGGCAGATCTGGAACCCGACGCCAGCTGCTGACTCAGTCGTATTCCGTCATTTGCAAGCAAAATAGTCACCTTTTATAGGGCACTTATTACTCATGGGGCGCTGTGCTAAATTCACTGCCTTGTATAATCCTTCCGTCCACTCTGTGAACAAGGCGGATAGTATCATAAATCCCATTTTATAGGTGAGAAAACTGGGGCTTAGAGAGGTGAAATGACACACAGGTAGTAAAAGGCACAACAGACTCAAACTCAGTCTATGTGACTTTAAACTAGAGCTTTTCACTTGATGATGTCTTTACTTTTTTTCATTCTTATTTCTTTTTTTCCCTTTGGACAATTTCAAATGACCTGTTTTCAAGTTCAAAGATACTTTTTTGGCCAGGTGTGGTGGCTCATGCCTATAATTCTAGCACTCTGGGAGGCCAAGGTAGGAGGATCGCTCAATGTCAGGAGTTCAAGACCAGCCTGAGCAAGAGCAAGACCCCGTCTCTACTAAAAATACAAAGACATTAGCTGGACAACTAAAAAATATATAGAGAAAAAAATTAGCTGGGCATGGTGGCACATGCCTATAGTCCCAGCTACTCGGGAGGCTGAGGCAGAAGGTTTTCCTGAGCCCAGGGGTTTGAGGTTGCTGTGAGCTAGGCTGATCCCATGGCACCCTAGCCCAGGCAACAGAGCAAGACTCTGTCTCAAAAAAAAAAAAATCTTTCTTTTGCTTGATCAAGTCTACTGTTGAAGCTCTCTATTGTGCTTTTTATTTCATTCATTGAATTCTTCAACTGCAGGATTTCTGTTCAGTCATTTTCATGATTTCTGTCTCTTTGTTGAATTTCTCATTCATGTTGTCAATTGTTTTCTTGATTTTGTTGAATTGTCTATTTGTATTTTTTTTAGCGCATTGAGTTTCCTTGAGATCATTATTTTGATTTTTTTTTTTTTTTTTTTGCAGAATTCATTGATTTCCTTTTCCTTGGGGTCTATTACTAGAGAACTATCATGTTCCTTTGGTTGTGTCATATTTAATGTTTTCATGTTTCTCGTGTCCCTTGTGCATCTGGTGGAAAATTATCTCTTCCAAAATTTCTAGAGTGGCTTTTGTAGAGAACAAATTTCACTGGCAGTTGGGTTTTAGTGTGCCAGTTGGGAAGGGTGTGGCAACTCTGTTTCTGGATATGTGCAGTGGTATAGTTTCTGTGTGGCTTAATTAGCTGCATTTAATGTCAGCAATAACCCCGGGTGCCTCAGTGGCCTAGGCTGTGGAAGTTTGTAGCAGCAGCAGCAGCAGCAACATAGGTTATTAATGTCCTTGGTGTCAATGGATTTGGGGGTCCTCCTATTCGTGTCTTCCCCACAATGCAGAGACTTAGCCAAGGGTATCTCTCTTGGCATCATAGCTGACACAGCCTACAAGCTGATGCAGCAGCATTAGGTTCTAGGTGCAGGTGCTCACATTGGATTTAAGACAAGGGCTCTGGGATCAGTTTCTCATTAACCTATTGTGGCACCTGGGACTCAGGGTGCAGGTTCGCTCTCTGTGGCAGGGTTGGATGTTACCCACACAGCTAGCATCTGTGACTCTGAAGCACCCCCTAGAAGGTCAGGCCCATGGGGCCAGGTGGTAGCTCTGATTCTACCCCTGGAAGGCACAGCACAGTACTGGCCCGACTCCAAGGAATAGGGAGTACTCTGAAGGTTTGGGAGCAAGGGGCAGGGTATGTATGCAATTCAGAAATCAGATCCCATAGGGCTCATTGGCAACTCAGGTCCCAGGGGATGAGGTAGTGTATAGTTGTAACTCAAGACCTTGGGATGGTGAGGCGTGGCAGTATCCCAGGCTCTATGGGGCTAGGTGCAGCAGCAGCAGCAAATACCCCAGAATCGCAGACACAGCTGTCATTTTGGCCCTAGGGGTGGGAGATAGAGAACAGTACAGCAATGACTCCACGGCCCAGAGAGAGAGGTATCTTAGTAGCTCAGACTCTAGGGGGCTAGTCCAGCTCCAAGGAATCAGGGTACTAGACTTGTTTGGCCTGTAGGGCAGGGTGTTTCAGCTCAGCCTCTGCTCTATTCCCCCAGGATGTGGGGTATGATGTCAGCTCAGCCCTGGGATGCGTAGCTGCTCAGCTTGGCCAGAGCACCAGCTTCCTAGGGGGCAACGTGCTGCTCTAGCTCAGGCTTGGGGGGTGTGACTGTTCTGGGTGGCCCTGGCACCATTACCCTGGGTTTCATGGCTCTGCTTCAGCTTAGGTAGGTTGCATGACCACTCTGGACAGCCAAGGGTTGTTTCCTGGCATGCAGGACACTGCTTCAGCTTAAGCACCAGGGAAGCATGACTGCTCTGACCAGCCAAGGTACTTTTTTCCCAGAAGGTAGGTACCACCCCAGCTCCGTCCCAAAGAGGCAGGGAGAAGGTGGGTGGAGCAGCTCCACCTCCACTTGGCTCCATGGGGAAGGGAATAACAGCTGCTTGCAACTCAGCTTGGGGATGTCGGGCCACCAGGCTGGTATGGATTGGCAGTGGCTTAGCATCAGGGATAGAGGGGCACCATGAATCCTCATGCCTGGAGCAAGACACAGTCCAGCAGTAGTTTCAGTTCCACTATGGTGTAGCACAGTAGCCGCACAGGCCACAGGAGGTGGGACACAGTGTCAGCTCCTTCTCTGGGAGGAGCACAACTATGTGGACTCCTGGCAGCTCCCTCGGCTGGCTTAGTGCCTATGAGGACTGCAAGGGACCCCAGTGGTGAAGTCTGTAGGTGTCCAAGTTGTTGGTGGGGATCTCTTCTTTACCTCTTTGCTGTAGGGAGAATGTAAGTTTCCTCCCAGTTCCCAGCAGATCCCAGTTGGGGAACAGGGTGATGGAGGCTCAGTGTTTCCTCCCGTTCTCTATGTGACTATCCCGAGTTTCTGTGCTCCTCAGGGTTTTCGTTACTCCTCTGATGCACCCTGGTGCTCTCCCTCAGTTATTTTCATTAAAATGTAGTTGTTCATCCATTGTTCTGGTTGTTTTCGTGAGGCGCATGCACACTCAGGCATTTTAACCAGCCATGATCTGACCTCATCTTTATGTTTTCGTTCAGTCTTTTGGGATATATTCTTGTTGAAGTAATGAAGAAAATCAGGCCACACAAAGGGAGAAGAATTTCAATAGCCGTTTTCAATAATTGTGAATATTCTTTGATTCTACACCAAAATACAACAACAATACTTCCTCATAGATTAGTGGTAATGTGGAATCTGAAATCACATCGATGAACCCTATGTACTCTCTTACAATAAATAAAATCTACTGATCTATCTTGTACTTTGAATGGTTCTTTTATCCATGCTTATTGTGTAACAGCATGCATTGGTCATTTTGAAAGTATTGATTCACCGAATTCTGCAGATTTTCCAAATGTTGACAGATTTGATTATATAACATCAAAAATATAACAAACAGTAATATCACCACGCATCTCATCAAAAAAAAAAAAAAGTATTTTAAGAATGGGGGAGTTGTCAAGCTCTCATCAGTGGATAAAAGTTTTCCAAAATTCCAATTTTCACTTGAAAGCTCATTTTATCACAGGCAAGAATATTTTCAGTTGTTTTCCTTTAACTGTCTTGCCCATTTCGTGCATCTTTTAGAAAATATCTGCCAACTACCCAAGTCAGAATAATGACAGCTTGTCTATCAGTCATTCTTTCAAGCACAAACGGTATTCAACAGGAAAGGCTGCTGGTTCAGCCCCCCAACTCAAAGACTCACACAACTGCTTTTGCTTGGGATGTTCATGGTGCTTTGGTGTACACGCAGAAGCGCTTTACGAATACTTCTTATTTTGTCACATTAAGTGTTTTTTTTTAAATCTAACGAAGGATTCTTAAGAGAAATCTAACCTTTTCTTATTTACAGCAAATACGTGGTGATGATAAACGCAATGATTCTGAGAGCAGTTTGGTGCCTCCTGCCTGATTCACGCAGAGGTCCCGGCAGTTGCACGCACCACAACTTCCACACAATCAGGGCAAATGTCAACACGGTGAAACAGGAAATGACGTCTTAGTGCTAGTGTGAAAAATGTTTTGACCTCACAGACCTCCTGAAAGAGTCTAGGGGACATCTGGGGTTCCAAGCGCCACGTTTTGAGAACCGCTGTAGCGAAACATCCACTGTACATGAGGAATCAAGTGCTCCCCCAATCACGTAGGCCAGAGCCAGCCAAACACTGTCCTTGGGCGAACTGAGACAGAGTCGTTCAAACCACCTTCTGTAATCTTGTGGTCCAAATGTGCAACCCTTTTTTGAAAAAGATTGCTACCGAGTGCGCGTGTATCCTGGATACAAAAATAAAATCGAATTAATTAAGTGAGGTCAATGGAGGCAACCGGACTGCAAGCCCACGCCGCTGCACGCAGAGACTCAGCTGTAGCCGTGAGCTCTCCTTGCCACTCGCCTCCTCCGCGCTTTCACCGTGATCGGGACTGGTCAGCAAACAAATGAAGAAGCTACCAAGCTCAGGAGTGGGACACTGTGACGTAGGCTCGCTGGAGTCATCATGTAGCCTGGAGGCCCAGCCTGGAAGTCAGGAGACCTGCTGCTTACGCTGTACGGTACGATGAGGCGGAAAGATCACCGGCTTTGTCATAAATGTGGTTCAAAGCCCGGTTCTGCCACTCGCTGGGGATGGGACCCCGGGCCAGTGCATTTCAACCTTTCTCTCTCCTCCCCTGTAAAAGCTCACGGGGTGTCGAAACTATTAGACAAAACAATGACTGTCAAAATAATGCCCGTCGGACTCTGTACAGAGATTACCTGTCAGCAGGATGCACACACAGCGTAAGTACAGGTGTGTGACCCCCCAGGAGCTGATGGCCTCCCTGGGGAGTCAGCACAACCTGCACGGAAGAAGAGGTGGCAGCTTCAGAGCCTGGACGACAAGATCCTAATTCCAGGGTCCCGACTAAAGGGATCCTAGAAGGGAGCCACCACCCCCTTCTTTAGCCAGGCCCCTCCTACAACCCTGGACACTTACCATCCCCCCCCCCCCCCCCCCCCCCCNCTAAAGGGATCCCAGAAGGGAGCCCCCCCCCCCCTCTTTAGGCAGGCCCCCCCTACCACCCTGGACACCTACCCCCCCCCCCCCCCCCCATCCCGGTGATGATTCTGGAAGAGCCAGAGAAAAGCTGGCGGGGCAGACGCAGCAGAGACAAAGGCAGCTCCCTGCACAGTCACTGTAGCTCGAGAGTCCCACAGCCCCGTCTTTGCTGACAGGCTCTCCTCCTCCTCCACAAAACACTCTTTAGGTTAAAGCGTTGTGTCCTGAAAACTCTGTTTAAAGGGGAAAAAAAAAATTAGTTTGAGTGGGTGACCACTCACTAAGGTTTAAGTGCTTTTGCGGGTAGGATTATCCTGGAAAGGAGGTTCCCACGTCTCGTGTATTCAGGGGAAGGGCCAGAAAATGCCTTGCTCCTGCAGAGGAACCAGTTGGGCTCTGAGGCCCTGGGTCCCCACGGAGCACCCGCAGCTCTGGAAGTTTGAGCACAGGATCAGAGCACTGATGTTAAGTATAGTAGATTTCATCCCCTTTTTACATTTTACCAAGGAGATTTGCTCCTAAGAGCAGACAAAGCAATTCCATCAAGGGCAGGGCCTGCCTGGATTCCCCCGCTCCGTAAGTACAGTCCTGCTTTGGGGTAGAAACTTCGACATCCCTTCAAACACTCCCAGAAGCAACAAAAGAAAAGGAGCTCCCTGTCCCGGAAGGTGACTTTTCTTTATGCCGAGGAAGAGAACTGGGCTCTTCCTCACTGCTGCCAAGGCGACAATGTGACTTTGACTCTCGGAGGTCCCTAGGAAAGATGAAGCAGGCACTCCTGGACGGGACACACAATTTGAAAACCAGTCGCGCCCCTGTTCCACCATCTGCCTCTGAGCAAGAGTAATTAAAACGGAGGGGAAACCTGTTGACGAGTTAATAACAGCGCTAAAATCTCAAAGGGGGTAACTGGCAAACAGTTCGTTATGAAGGTAGAACAGAAAGGCAGCCCTCAGGAATTGCCCCTGCACGCAAAGGAGACGAGAGAGAAAGAGGAAGAACAGTAAGGGATCTGAAAGTTCCCCAATTCTGCAGGCCTGCAGGGGAGTTTTTGCTCACGTCTGCTTTGATCTCGTTTTCCCACCCCAGGGAGACTGGCTGGTGGGATCACCTGTACCAAGCTCTGGGCATCAACCCCAGGGTGCCCTCTCATCCTCGATGTTTCTGGAAGCTGCACACTGCAGACGCTGAGCTCCGGGAAGTGGAGGTCAGACAGCCTGGCTGGGAGTCTTTCTTCCTTCTGCTTTTGGAGGTGAATTCAGACGTTCAGTGGTGCTCCCAGTGAGATGGGGTGGGATGGACATGGCTCACCCCAGGGCAGCACCCCAATAGCAGGGACAGTTCTTAGTGCTACCGGCTGGGCATTGTGCTGGATGAATGAAGTGGTGTGAAGGGAGGGCCCAGAGAAGGCAGCCTGCTGCAGGTGACCATCCCAAGATGTGCCCTCGTAGATCTGCGATGATCGGTCCACAGGGCCGATTTCTACGAGACAGACTCCTTAGTGTCTTGCATGGTCTTCTACGCTTTGCCCGTCTCTCCTGCCTCACCTGGCTGCACCAGCTCTCCCTTTCCTACAGCCATGAAGAGCTTGTCCCCTCTCCTTCAGCATTCTAGCCTTCGCAAATTCTGTCTCCTCTGCTGTGACAGCCCTTCTCTTCCTTTTTTTCCAGAGCAATTTCAATGTCACTGTCAAGGACCAGCTTTGTGAACTTGCCCCTTCACGAGCCCTTTGCTTTTTGTTCCCTTGGAATATTTACATTGTATTAAAAGTATCTGTTTATCTGACAATAACGAAAGCATCACTAATTGAGTGCCGATTGCGGCGTTCTAGATATCTAGAACATTCACATTACACTGAAAGCATCTGTTTTTATCTGTACAATATTAATCTAATAATGATAAAATAATTATGAATACCAGCATCGATAATTGAATGCTGATCATATTCTAGGTCCCAAGCTAGACACTCACATATATGATCTCAACACCCCACATAAGCCTGTAAGGTGGGTATTATTCTCCCCATTTCAAGAACTTCATTCCTGAGCCCTCAGATGATACCAGATCTTCAAACAAATATTTGTAAAAGGAAGAAATAAGGACATATAGAGGAACCTTACTCATCTTAATTGCCAACACCAGCTGAATGGTTATCACTAGTCAGGTACTGTGCTTAGCAGTTTACTTGCCTTCACATCATTTAATTTTTGCCAAAATACCTATGAGGTGGACACTATTATTATCAGCAACTATCATAGTACCTGGCACACAATAGATGCTCAGTTAATTCATATCAAATGAACTCATCTCCATTTTATAGATGTAGTAGCCAGGGTTTAGAAATGCTAAGTATTTAGGATAAACAGCGCAGCAGAGACTGGAGTCTAGTACAGCCTTCTTCAAACCCTTATTATAATAGGAGGACTAGCAAACAACTGCCTGTTACTTTAGTCTGGATGCAGCAGAGCCTTTGAGATTTCTAAAGCTGGTAGAGGAGTTTTCTGAGTTGAGCTTCCTCTGCAGTATGCTTCAAAAGTCAATGCATGGTAGAGTCATCCACAAACTATTTAGGAAGCCCGAATTCTGATCTTGGCTCTTTCATCGGACAACAGAGCAGCCTCAGTGAGCCACCTAAGCTCTGAGTCCAATTCCTGCATCCGTAAAGCGGGGTGTGGTTAGCCCCACCCCCACCCCCCGCCCAACACAGACAGCAGTTGCCAGTGCAGTGTAAGTGTGAAGTCAGGACACCCGTGATAAAGACGAATCCATCCGTGATCATAATAACTCGCACGACTAAGACCTGATACAGGCTCCTGTGCACGCGCCGACTTTGGGACAAGACAGACAGTCCAGGGAGTCGGCAGTTCCCAACAACTCCTCCGGCAGGCAGCTTCTGGAAAGTCCAATTAGCAGCCTTGCACCCTGCCTGCTCCCAGGCAACTCTGGCCCCCTGGAGAAGCTGCCATCATCTCTCTCCCTCTGATTTTACTAGCACCGTAATTGCTCATTTCCCCACTTACCTGTGGTGATGAAAGAGCATCAGTGCTTCCAGAATGCACAACTCGGGAGTGAGTCTGGGGCCCCACACATCGCTTCTCATTGCAATGATGCGGCACCAAAAAGCCATCCTTCATCATGCAGAAAACACTCCCTGCACCGCGGTGTCTCTATTTGCAACAGCCTCGGAGATATTCATGTGATAGATCATATATTTGCCTGAATCAATATTCCCTGACACTGGGAAGCCCGCCATCCATCTGTCTCCTTTCGTATGATGGAGCCCTTCTGTGTTGCCTTCACACAGGCCGGCGGGACCACAGGCCCTCCTTCCCCACCTGACAGATGAGGCCCAGATGAATGATCGCTTCCTAAATTACCGTCTTGGGAGCAGAGCCCCTGGACCTCTGGCAAGCCTGCCCAGCCATTGAGCAGACAGCAAGGAGACATGGTGTGAAGGGCAAAGTCTCGTGGAACTTGAGTTGGAAAAATCTCTTCGTCCAAGCTTCAAATTTAACAGACAAGGAAACTGAGGCTTAGCGCAAGTAGGGAACCCGTCCAAGATCTGAGAGGTTGTTACGAGAAGGTGTTGGATTCTCACCATGTGTCCTGTTCCCAGAGACCGTGACTATGTTGATTTTAGTTTTAACTGTCCAGGAACGATGGAGAGGGCTGGTTCTCATTGGACTCTCAGAAAGAAAGAATTCAATTCAAATCTTGGCACCCATCGGACTCTCTGAGCTGAGCACTCAGACATGGATGAAACATAATGTCTGCCCTGCAAAGTCCCACCCTTCATCCCAGGGCTGAAGAAATCGGGTGACCAAAGTAAGTTCCCGTAGACTAAACATGAGTATCCAGTTTCACCGCCCTCCCGGTACCCACCTCTCCTCTGCCAAATCCTGAAACAGACCTGCCTCCTTGAGGAAGCGTGCCCTGTCCCTTTGCTCTGAGTGCTAGTCACCTACCACTTCCAGGTGCATGCCACGGACCAGAAAGAAACCCTCACTCCACATACTACATACTCTCCCTCCACAACATCCCTTCTCCCCCAAAAGAAACGCCCTGATTTATGAAATTTGCTGATTTTCATGCTATAAATCCCCAACCATGGCCAATTTCAAGGTACCAATATGATGTCATTAAACCTCAGGAAGAGAGGTGTCATGGTCTGCCACAGTACAGTATTTCCATAACCATAGAAAAAAACAGATGAAAATAACCTCAAGAACATAGATACTAGTAAGACACAGTCAAATAATTAGGAAGCAGTGACTTCTAAGTATATATTACCTTTGTCTTCAATATAAAATTTTAAATTTAAGTTTATGTAGCTTAATTTATAATAATGGCCACATTTCACAATTGACTGAAAATTGTTTTGGTTATTTTGTTTTTTTGAGACAGAGTCTTGCTCTGTTGCCCCAGCTAGAGTGCTGTAGTGTCAGCTAGCTCACAGCAACCTCAAACTCCTGGGCTCAAGAGATCCTCCTGCCTCAGCCTCTCGAGTAGCTGGGACTACAGGCATGCACCATCATGCCCGGCTAATTCATTTTATATACATATATATATATATTTTCATATATATATATGTATTTTTTTAGTTGGTCAATTGATTTCTTTGTATTTTTAGTAGAGACAGGGTCTCACTCTTGCTCAGGCTGGTTTTGAACTCCTGACCTTGAGAGATCCTCCCGCCTCGGCCTTCCAGAGACCTAGGATTACAGGCGTGAGCCCCTGCACCCGGCCTGACTGAAAATTTAACAACTAAGTTCTTGCAAGGTGTTCCTGGCTAGCTCCCACACACCACTGCATATCTATCTCCCTTCTGGGTTCCCTTGTGAACTACTCGTTGTAGCCTCCTTATCTTTCACCTGGACTATTTTAACAGCCTCCGAACCTGTCTCTCCTGGTTTCCTCTTTCCCAGCTGTCGGGTCTATCAGGTTGGCAACCCAGGTCTCGGTTCTTGGTGTGCTCTTGGCCAAGGAATGACCAGACACATGGAAAGCAAGGCAAGCATGAAAACGAGGTTTATTGAGGAAGAGCAAGATAGGTAAATAGAGGAAGAGCAAGATACGTTCACCACAGACAACTAACGGGCCCCTGTCATAACAAGAGGCCCTGGTTATGGTCTGGGGTCCTGTTTTATACTGTCCAGATTAGGTTCAGATGTCACCATGGAACCACTGTGATGGACAGTTGATGGAATGATAATGAGCCTTAGGTTACTCTAGGTCACTTTCCAGATCCTATTGTGCCTGGGCTGCCCTGCCTATGGGCTAGGGAATTCCTGCATTCCTTTGCAGATTTGCAGGGGGGGGGGGAATTCCTCCTTCCCCCAGGCGGGGGCAATTGCTCACCAAGGCCAAGAGCCTGCTTTTATCTCTAGAAAACCCACGTTTTCCTCACTATCTGCCTAACACAACCATCTAGTTTTATCTTTCCAAAATGTACCTTCTAATCTCCCCCGCTCAAAACTGTTCACTCTCCAGTTGCTCCAGCTGAGGTACACACTTTTTCTACACGGCCAAGGTCCTGTACAAAGCACAGACTTCCTGAACTCTCCTTTATAGTTTTATCTCTCAGGCAGTGCTATGCAACTCCCCTGGAATTTCAGAGGCCGACAAGCCTGGATTTGAAGTTTGCCTTTGCCATTCATTAGCTGGGTGACCTGGGGCAAGTTGTCTTACTTAATTTGCTGATCATTATTTTCCCCACCTGAAAAGTGGGAAAACAGAGTGGTTAGGAGGATTCAGTAAGATCATATGCATGAACTAAAATAAAATCTTAATCCCCCACCCCCACAGCTGACTGAATGGACCCTCTCTTGGCCAAGGGGACCCCAGAAATACCCTAAAGCTAAGCTGCTGGTCAAAAGGGGGGTCAGACCTGCCTCATCATGCCCTCCTCCCTTCTTGGAGATATCTTTTGTAACGCATTAACAGGCCTAAGGCTATGCAAGACAAGGTTTATACCACACCTGCAGGTCATCAATTTATTTAATAGGTCACTGGAGTCTGGGTATATGTCTGGTGGCTTGTCTCTGATTAACAAACTTCTTTAACTGAAAACTTTCCAAGCCTTTGTACAAAGCTTCATTTCTTTAACCAATTACAAATCAAAGGATCTTTAAGCCCATGTATAACCTGCAATGTCCCGCTTCTAGATGTCCTGCCTTTTCAGGCCAAACCAATGTATGCTTCCCATGTATTGATTTATGACGTTACATGTCATCCCTGTCTCTCTGAAATGTATCAAACCAAATTGTAACCCAACCACGGTGAGGCCACTTGCTCAAGGCTTCTTGGGTGTGGCTCTCTGGGCCATGGTTGCACATACTAGGCTTAGAATAAGCCTTTTTAAATTATTTTACAGAGTTTGGGTTATTTTCTGTTGACATATGTAATACTCCTAGGACAGTGCCCAGGCCATTTTAGGCATCCAATAACAGCAGTGGCATCAGCTTCTATTTATGAACTCATCCTATGTATAAACACTAGTTCTTTATCTCATTTCATCTCATTGTTAGCCCCAATTGATAGACAATTAGAGAAGTTTGGCAGCACCTCTGTCAAATGCAGATTCACATCCCTTTGCAAATACTATATTCTAAATCCAATCATCCAATCTGTTTTACTCCCCATTCTTCACAAGTGCCCACCTTTTTCACATGTAAGCTTTTGCTCCTGCACTCTGCCTCTCAAATATCCATCCATCCACTCAATAATAAAAAGATGACCCAATTAAAAAGTGGGCAAACAATTTGAAAAGACATTTGTTCCTCCAAAAACATACAAATAGCCTTTAAACACATGAAAAGATGCTCAATATCATTAGTCCTTAGGGAAATGCAAATCAAAACCACGTTGAAATACCACTTCACATCCTCCAGGATGTCTATTGCGAAAAAGACAGATAATAACACAGATATGGAGAAATTGGAACACTTATTCATTGCTGGTGGGAATGTAATAAGGTGCAGGCACTTTGGAAAACAATGTGGCAGTTCCTCATAACGCTAAACATAGAGATAATATATGACTTAGCAATTCCTCTCCTAGGAATATACGCAAGAGAAATGAAAACATGTCCACACAAAAACACCTACATGAATGTTCATTGCACCATTATTCATAAGAGCTGAAAAGTGGAAACAAGCCAAATGTCCATCAAGAGGTGAATGGAAAAACAAACGTGGAATATCTATACAATGAATTATTTTTCAGCCATAAAATGAAATAAGGTTGGGTGCAGTGGCTCACGTCTGTAATCCTAGCACTTTGGGAGGCCAAGGCAGGAGGCTTGCTTTAGGCCAGGAGTTCAAGACCAACCTGAGCAAGAGTGAGACCCCGTCTCTACAAAATGTAGAAAACTTAGCTAGGCATGGTGGTGCTCACTTGTAGTCCCAGCTACTGAGGGATCTGAGGCAGGAGGATCACTCAAGCCCAGGAGTTTGAGGTTGCAGTGAGCTACGATGATGTAGGGGTGAGGGGAAACCTTCCCTCCCCCCCGCCCACCCCCTCCACCCCCTACCCTCCCAGCCCCGCAAGTTCACTAAAAGATCAACTCACAATTAAGGCTGATTGATAAGAGAAAGGTTTATTTACCATGCACATGGGTAGAATCACAGAATGATTACTCAATATCCCAGTGGAATTCAGATATTTTTATACATGCCTTTTAGAGGGGAGGGAGCAAAATAAGGATTATAGATATTTCTGTTTAGGGGCAATAAATGCTTGCTAGGGAGGATGAATGGGGGGGGAGAGACTGACTTGTAAGTTAACCTGAGAGACACGTATCATGATTTAAAAGATTTGGGCCAGGTCTGGTTGCAATATATTGAGGTACCAGGGAGAGGAAGGGAAATAAATTGCTCCCTTCAACCTTTGGATTGGATCAATCCAGCTCATGGAGATAGAAGGAAGCCCCCTCCAATGATTTGTGGATCTCCAGGGGCCTGGAATTCAAAATACTCTTTATCCCAAGGAGTCATATTTTGGGGTGAAATTTCCTGAGCTCCTTTAATGATGCTACTGCACTCTAGGCAAGGCGCTAGGTGACAGAGTGAAACCCTGCCTCAAAAAAAAAAAAAAAAAAAAAGCACCAAAATGAAGGACTGACACATTCTACAACATGGCATGAACCTAAAGAACATTATGCTAAATTGAAGAAGCCAGTCACAGAAGACCATAATTCCACTAATATGAAATGTCCAGAATAGGCAAATCTATAGAGACAGAAAATGGATTAGTGGTTGCCTAGGGTTGGAGAGTGAGGAGGAATCGGGGTGACGGTCATTAGTGCAAGGTTTCTTTTTGGGGTGACAAAAATTTTCTGAATTTACATTGTGGTAATGGTTGCATACCTCTTTGAATATACAAAAAAAAAAAAAAAACCACTGCATTGTATCATTGAAATGGGTGAATTTCATAATATTTGAAATACATCTCAATAAAGATTTTTTTTTAAAAGAATACTTTGAAAAAAAATTCATCCCTCCTCCAAAGCTTCTTGTAGAAGGATCTTTGCTAGTGCACAGGGGCTCTCTTTCCTGAGCCCCATTTTTCACTGAATGTTATTTCTTCTCTCATTTCCCCTGTTTTGCTTCCTACCATAGTTATTTGCGTGCCATTGTTGTCTATTAGCAGCCTCAAATTTTGTGAATGTGTAAAATGGAGCACACTGAGTAGTATTCTTTTTTTTCTTTTTTTGAGACACAGTCTTGCTCTGTTGCCCAGGCCAGAGTGCCGTGGCGTCAGCCTAGCTCACAGCAACCTCAAACTCCTGGGCTTAAGGGATCCTCCTGCCTCAGCCTCCCGAGTAGCTGGGACTACAGGCATGCACCACCATGCCTGACTGATTTTTTTCTATATATTTTTAGTTATCCAGCTAATTTCTTCCTATTTTTAGTATAGACAGGGTCTCGCTCTTGCTCAGGCTGGTTTCAAACTCCTGACCTTGAGTGATCCTCCTGCCTCGGCCTCCCAGAGTGCTAGGATTACAGGCGTGAGCCACCATGCCTGGTCTGAGTAGTATTCTTATAAGATCACTTACCCTTCTATCCTGTTAGGCCTTTTCACATAGGGAAGAAAAGGATCCTGTTTCAGCCCACACAGGAAGCCATCCCTGACCTGGGCCCGGTCACTGGGGTGTGTTGCACACATGGATGTCACCTGCCACACTATGTGTGTCTGTGGAGTGGGGTGGCCGGCGGGTCTCTAAGTGGGTAAAATCTCCTGCAGAGCAATGACTGAGTTTTGCAGGCTGGGTCTCCCCAGTAGCCCCTGGCCCAGGGCTATACCTCAACTAAGAATTCAAGGAACATGTGTGAGACTTCTCCCTTGGCACTCAGCTTGAGACTCTGTAACCAATGGAAGATCAAGGAAATTTGCTGACAGGGTGACCACCAAGGACAGAATTAGACAAATTCTTTGGCAGTTTTAAGTGTTTCTTTCACCAGAGGGCCTTTTCCTTTGGAACGACGCGTTGTTTTTGTTTTGACTTATAAACAAAAATGCATCTCTCCTCCAGCTGCCCCTAGGATGAGCGCTATGCACCTGGACAAGCGGAGAAAGACTGGTTTGGTTCCTTTGCCACTGGGCATGCCATGGGAGTAACAGGAGGCTGGTGCAAGTCTTGTACTTAGGCACAAAACTGGGGAACAGTGTCGGCAAGACTGGGAAGAGAAGCGGGATGGGGAGAGGGCACTGGGGGGCAGAGAACTGCAGCACAGAGGCAGAGAAGGGGAGGTGGAGGAGCCCAGCCTGTCCAGGACGAAGGGAGGAAGAGGAAGCCTTCACAAACGGGAGACTTGGCATTGCATCACCTCTGGAAATGTGAGCTTGTTCTGGAGTCAGCCACCATGGAGAGCTCCCAGATATCAAATTTGATTCCTTTCCACCAGTGAAGATCAAGCAGAGAAGGCAGAGGCGATCCGGGTCACGGAGTGTGGCCCCGAGTGGTCAGCTGCTGTCAGCGCGTCCCTGATGCCTCATTTGCTAGTTACTGACGTTGAAGTAAAAATGCACAGCAGTGAGCATCTGTGCACTACTACACTGCATGCAGCTGGCGCTCATGAGTGCTAAAGCTGTTCTACAGATGCAGACAGCATGGGTGGGTTGCTTGTAAGCCTGAGCTTGGAGTTGAGCCTAACGGGCTCATCTTTCAGGATCAGATAAAAAAAGGCATTCGCGTATCGCCACCTAATGGTGCTTAGACCTCATTACAGTCTTGGACCTGTTCAAGATCAACAGGTAGGTGGATCCAAAGGATCAGGCTCAGTGAAAGATGTAAATTTGACTTTCTCTTCCAAACGCATCACCCAGTTCTCCAGCAGCAGAGCACGGTCAGACCTTAACAAGCATGCACAGTGCTGGTTGCTGGCGACACAGCTCACAGCACTCTGCCTCAGTGCCCATTCCAGTTCCCATACCTTTTGGCTGTTCCCAGATATTCCTCCCATACTTCCTAGGGCCCCTTAAGCACAAAGCTTTGGTCCATTTTAACAGAAACTCTTGAGGACTATCACTTCCACCTGTCATCACTCACTTTCCCAGATGTAGGACCAAATGCTGAGGACAGGTCTCATCTACCACGCAACTCCGCCCAGGTGCCAACCTGCCACATCTGCCTCCACCCTACCCGAGGTTCCAGCCTTCATGAATATGGATAAGCCTTAGCCCAATGGGATTTGGAAGCTAAAGTGCATTTTATCTCTTCCTGGTCTCTCCAGGGCTGAGCTCTGACTTGCTCAGAGTCTGGGGAGGCCTTGGTGGCTTTTATTACATGCTGGGATATCAAGTCACAACCCCTGAGGTCAGCTGAGGGGCTCCTGTTGACATGTGAGAGCCCCGGGAGATTGGAAACCCTGAGTACCCATTAAGGCAGGAAGGGCCTTTGTGGTTGAACAGACTGTAGAGGGTTTGCACTCGAGACAGCAGGCTGGAATAGACCTGTATCTGCCCTCTTCTTCTCCTCGGCTTCTTTCAGCAAAAAGAGAGTGGATCCTTGATTCCTTTTAAAGGTTGGAAGAACAAAGTCCACTTGCCCATGATCATACAATGACGCCCAGAGGAGAACAAGCCAAGGCCTGGGTCTCCCAACCCCCCACGCCTTGGCACCTTCTTCCAGAGTCAGGTTGGCCTGGGCTTCGGACACCCCTGGTCAACTTCCCTCTGTGTGAAATGACATTTCCATTACACAGTGCACATTGTTGGTTGGCAGGTGAAGAGTTGTCTTAAGAGACAGGTCCCTAGATCTACTGCACCTTCCAGTAGAGTCCAGTACGGGAAGCTGGAGCCATTTGTGTTGCAGTAAATGTATGAGCTGTTCACAAGCTCTACTCTTTTAGCTGCAATGATGAAAGGTTCCAATGTCCTCGGTGGGGGTGGAAAGACAGACTGTGACAAACCTCTCCCTCTCTCCCTCCCTCCCCCCACCCTTGCTCTTGCTCTCTCCCTCCTCTCCTTTCCTCCCTTTTTTTTCCCTTTTCTCCTCCCCCTTTACCTTTGCTCTTTTCTCTCCATCCCTCTCTTGAGTCCTTCCTCAGTAATTCCCTACAGAGTATGACCAGGCATTTAAAAAATTATAATAATAATATCCAGGAATTTGTTCCAGCTTAAATGCAGATCTCTCCCTCCATTTCGTAAATACTTCTCCACCTAAACATTCCACCCTCCCTTTCAGTCAGCCTGAGGAAAGATCCCTCGTCTTTGCTCTGCATTAGATGGAATGAGGAAGAATTCCTGAGGCCTTCATGCCATCACATGAATATGGTAACTGTTTGATGAATGTGGTCCCCTCTGCTTTTCCCCACTGCACTCAGCATATTGTATTAAGAAGTGGAGCCAAATGTTACCAGCTGTAGCCAAGTGAGCCAGGCAAGGATGGACGAGCAGAAGACTCCCCTACACGTGCTGGGTGCAGGAGAGGCCAGCCGCCCATTTGGGGACTAACTGGAACTCTGTCCATAAGAAGCTCAGCAGAAATTACTGGCAACAAACATAATACTGGCAAAACATAATATTTTTTATTATGAATCCAGCCAGCCAGCCTAGGGTAAGGAAAACTGGTAGCTCAAGAGGATAACCAACTCTTTTTGTTGCAGGACTTTCCCAGTTTTTAAACTGAGAGTCTCATGTCCTGAGAAACTTCTTAGTCATGGGCAAATCAAGAAGGTTGGTCCCTGACATTGTGTTGTTGCTGCTGCTTATTATTTTCTTATACCTTTGCAATAACCTTCTGTAGCTGTGAGTAATCTAGATGCTTCTCTTCCTTCACTCTGGAGGTGCCTGGCCTGCAGGATAGTGCTGGGTCCCCAGCCCTGCTCCACGTCCACCAACATGGCCCAACCTCTCCTTCCACCAATCCTCCCTTGGTTCATCTGGCCCTTTTCTAATTTGATACATTCATCATCTTTGCAGTGGCCCTTTCCTTCATTACCTACATGCAACTAGTCACCAGGTCCTATTGACATTTATTTTGAGATGTCCACGGAATCTGCCATTTCCCATCTTTGCTACCAGCACAATAACAATTATAATCAAAACAAACACCAACCCTAAGGACCAATCGGAGTGAATTCAAGAAAGAGTGGAAGAGAGGAATTGGAATCAACAAGTATGTAGAATTCAGAATTTCTCAAAATTATTTGATGGTGAAACTTGCTTGTCACAGAACAGCTCATGGGACCATTGCTCCAGGAAATACAATTTTGTAAATGCTCATCTAGCCTACAGATGAAGAGTTTTGCAGAATTAGAAAGAATGTTTTAAAACATCAAGACAAGCTCTGTAATTTTACATGTGAAAACTCAGGAGACCTTAGGGGATAGAGTGGTCTAAGCCACACAGCTCACCTCTGGGAAACCCAGGCTTTGAACCAGGTTCAGGGTTGCTTACACTGTACCACCCACTACACTCCTATTGGCTACCTGTATTCTGAGTCAGTCTTGTCTCCTCAATACAGTCCTACCCACCATTCAGGGCCAAGCCCAGCTTTTAGCTCCTCTACATTCTGTGCTAGCCACACAATTCCACGTTGATACCAACTTTTGCTAAATGACTATAAGAGTTGTTTTTATTATTACATTTGCTATCTAGTATCAGGCATGACCAATACCTACCACATGTATTTAATATCGCCACATGCCCAGTTGTGGCCATGTCATTCATTGCTAATCCACCACGACATCCTTTTAAACTGAGCCCCAGAAGAGCTTCAGAACCCTTTCCAGCGTAATACTCCAGGTGGCCATGACCAACCAGCCATGATTAGCATGCAAGATGGAACTTGTGCAACCCTGACTTTGTCATTAAATTATTCCACGTGTGCGTCTTCACTGCTCTTCCACATTAGACCTTCTTGAACAGCAAAGCCAATGTCTTTGAATTCTTTCATAACACCATTAGCTCCAAGTATAGTCTAGTAAGTGCCCAATAATTGTTTGAAAGCCTGAACATCAAACACTAAAATGATAACTAACATTTACTTAATGCTTAGCTACAGAGTACTTTCACACACAGTACCCCATTTAATTAATTCTCACAACAGCCCTGGGAATTGGGTCTGACCATGCACCCCAGTTTCTTATAACAGTTAGCTTTGGAGGGGACAAGGGACAGTTTCTTATGGGCCCCTGCAGGGTTAAGCTCAGAGTAGGTGGTCAATTTGTGGAATCGTAATGTGAACCCTGAGGATGAAGAAACAAGGGCTGTGATGGTGTGAACCTCAAGCCAGGTCACCCCACTTTCTACTGCACCCACAGCCCAGCTAGGTCTTAGAAACGCTCTTCTGACACTCAAGCACTGAATCCTTTGCCTCTTCGATGTTTGAATTCACCATCACTGGCCTTTCTTTCTTCCTGGTAATGAAGCAAAACCTGGTGGGTTAATTAATCCTTCTCAACGCTGGGCAGCAGTAATAGGATCAAGAAAAAAGCCTTTCTCCTCCTGTGCTCCCAAGGGTGCCTGGTGGGAGCCTGCAAGGAGATGGAACACAGCCTTCAGTCTGTTAATTGTTCAAGAGCAAATCACCTGTCAGCATGAAACAGAAAAAAAAGACAGCACTGAATTCAGAGTCGGAACAATAAATAACATTCAGCACTATACCCCTGAGAAAAATAAAGCTGCCAACATTCTGCTTCTTAGGGAAAACAAAAATGCTCAGTGTTTCTGCAGACCTGTGGAATACAGCGTGATTCAGTAGAAAATGCTGCAATCTGTTCAGACGGGTGGCCTCTTTTATCAACTCAGGACCCACTGACCCCTCCCCCGCACTCAGCACCCCTGCCCCAGGGAGACAGAGGCAGACATCTACGAAAAAATGAATTCCTATGTGCAGCCTCCCTGACACTCTACCATCATACCCAGAGGGGCAGTCTGCTGCCCTGGCTAAGCAAACAGATTCCTGGGCCAGATAACCCAGATTGAAGTCTAATGACAGCCACTTATTACTTATGTGATCTTGGCTGTGATCTCTCTTGTCTGCGGGGTGTCTCTCTTCCTCACTAATAAAACAGGATGGTGATAATAACAATTCCTACTTCACAGAGTTGTGTGAGGTCAAAACCCATGTTGAAGTTTAATTGCCAGTGTGGCAGTGTTGGGAGGTGAGCCCTCCCGCCAAATGGGAGGTGTTTGGGTCATTGGGCCTCTGCCTTGTGGATGTCTTGGTGCTTTTCTCACAGTAGTGAGTGAGTTCTTGTTCTCACAAGACTGGATTAGTTCTCAAGGGAATGGATTACTTCTCATAAGAGTGGGTTGTTATAAAGCAAGGACGCTCTTTGTGTTTGACCCCTTTACACATGTCCACATCCTCTTTGACTTTCTGCCATGTTATGACACAGCAGGACAGCCCTTGTCAGAAGCCAGTGCCATGCCTTTGAACTTCTCAGCCTGCAGAACTTTGAGCTAAATAAACCTCTCTTCCTTATAAATTATCCAGTCTTGAGAATTCTGTGATAGCAACAGTCTTAGTCCACTTTGTGTTGCTATGAAGGAAGGAAGAAGGCTGAGTAATTTATAAAGAAAAAAAATTTTATCTAGCTTCTGACTCTGATGGCTGGAAGGTTCAAGATTGGGCAACTGGTGAGGAGCTCTGGCTACTCCCACTCTTGGCAGAGCCTAAGGGAAGCTGGCTGTGCAGAGATCACATGGTGAGAGAGGAAGCAAGGGAGAGATAGGGAAGCACCATGCTCTTTTTAACAACCAACTCTCTCAGGAACTAATAGAGTAAGAACCTACTCACCTCAAGGTAGGGCATTAATCTATTCATAAGAAATCTGCCCCCACGACCCAAACACCTCTCACTATGCCCCACCTCCCAACACCATCACACTGGGAATTAAATTTCAACATGAGATTTGGTGGGGACACACAAGCCATATCAAAACCATAGCAGCAACACAAAACAGACTAAGATGGAAAATTAGTACCAGGAGTAGGGTGTTACAAAAAAAGATACCTGTAAATGTGGGAAAGGCTTTGGAACTGGATACTGGGCAAATATTGGAAAAATTTGGAGGATCAGACTAGAAAGTTTCTGTTTGCCACAAGTAGAACATTAAGGATAATTCTAGTGAGGGCTCAGAAGAAGACAAAAAGACAAGGGGGAGTTTGGAACTTCTTAGAGATTGTATAAGTGATCATGACCAAAATAATGATAAAAATGTGGACAGTAAAGGCAATTCTGATAAGGTCTCAGATGGGAATAAGGAATACTGATTTGAAAACTGCAGCAAAAGGTCACCCTTGTTATACAGTTGCAAAGAACTTGGCTCATTATGTCCATGCCCTAAGGTTTTGTAGAAGGCTGAACTTAAGAGCGATGAAATGGCATATCTGGTGGAAGAATCTTCTAAGCAGCAAACCACTTAGCCTGCTGCATGGTTACTTCTAACTGCTTACCCTGAGCTGCTAGAAAAAATGGAAACACAGCAGAAAGTTTTGGAAAATTCACAGCCTGGTCATGTGGTAGAGGATAATGGAACATTTTCAGGAGAGGAATCGAAGGGTGCAGTGGAACAACCCTTGTTAAAGAGATTACCTTGGCTAAAAGGAAGCCAGGTGCTAATAGTCAAAAGAATGGGGAAAAGGCCCTGGAGGCATTTCAAAGGTTTTTGAGGCCGCCCTTGTCATCACAGGCCCAGAAGTCTAGGACGGAATGGCACCAGGGGACAGACCTGAGGCACCACTGTCCCACACTGTCTTAGGATGCTGCTCCCTGCATCCTGGCCACTCTAGCTATAGCAGCCATGGCTCAAGTGGCCCCAGGTAAAGCTAATGCCACTGCTCCAGAGGACACAAGCAGTAAGCCTTGTCATACATATGATGCTAATTATTCAGGCCTTCAGAATGCAAGAATTAGGAAGCATGGCTTTCTCTACCAGGATTCCAGAGAATATATAGAAAATTCTATGAGCCCAAGCAAAGACTTGCTATAGCAGTGGAGCCACTGGAGAGCCTCTACTAGGGCAATGCTGGTTGGAAATGGGGGGTTGGAGCTGCCACAGAGAATCCCCACCAGGGCAATGTCTAGTGAAACCACAAGGATGGGGCTGCACTGGGACCCCAGAATTGAATAACCACTGGCAACATGCAATCTCAGTCTGGAAAAACCATAGACATACAACTCCAACCTGTGAGAATGGCCCCACAGGCTGCTCCCAGCAAAGTTATGGGGATGGGGCTGCCCAAGGTGTTGGGAGCCCACCCTTCACATCAGTGTGCCCAGGATGTGGGACATGAAGTCAAAGGAGACTATCCTGGAGCTTTATGATTTAATGTCTGCTCTGCTAGGTTTCAGACTTGCTCGAAGTCTAATACTCCTCTTTATTTTATTTTTTTATTTTTCTGGCCTATTTCTCCCTTTTGGAATTGGAATGTCTACCCTATACCTGTTCTACCATTGTATCTTGGATGTAAATAACCTGTTGTTTACTTTATAGGCTCATAGCTAGAAGGAACTTGCTTTGAGTCTCAGAGTAGACTTTGAACTTTGGACTTTTAAATTGGTGCTGGAACAAGTTAAGACTTTAGGGACTCTTGGAATGGAATGATTATATTTTGCATGTAATTAGGACATGAGTTTTGGGAGCCCAGGGTGAAATGCTACAGTTTGTGTGTGGTTTGTCCCCACCAAAATGCATGTTGATGGTTAATGGGCAGTTTAGCCATGTTGAAAGGTGGGGCCTATGGGAGGTGTTTGGGTCTTGGGGGCTCTGCCCTTGTTGGTGCCTTGGTGCTGTGCTTACTTATAGTAGTGAGTGAGTTCTCTATCTCAGAGACTGGATTGAGTCTTGCAGGAATGGATTAATTTGCACAAAAGTGGGTCGTTATAAAGTGAGAATGCCTCTCATATGTCAGCCCTTCAAACATGTTCCCTCGCCCCTTTTGACCTTCCATCCTATTGCAGTGCAGGAGAAAAGCCCTCGCCAGAAGCCAGTGCCATGCCCTTGAACTTTCCAGCCTGCAGAACTGTGAGCCAAATAAACCTCTTTTCCTTAGAAATTACCCAGTCTCAGGTATTCTATTATAGCAACACAACACAGATTAAGACAAAAGTGCCCCCAAATACCCGGCTTCCTTCTTCCCTATAAGAGAACAAATCATTCTTCCCCATTACTTATGACTTGCAGTGCTTTCCTAAGAGAAGGGTGCCCTAAGAGAAGGGTGTCAATGTCACCCATTGACATAAAGCATGATTCTGTGACTTGTTTTGGACAATGAAATGTGAATGGAAGCGACTGTCTTCTGGTTCCAGATAGAAGCTTCAAGAGGCACTCTGATTTCACCAGCTCCTTTCACCCCTCTGCCATGAGAACGGCATGTCTCAGATAAGGGTTGCACCTTCATCCTGGATCCCCGAAGCCAGAAAATAACTTGGAACAGGAGCAGAACCACAACCAGCCTATAACCAGCATGTATAATAATATGAACAAGAAATAAGTCTTTGGTTAGAAGCCACAAGGATTTGGAGTTGTCTCTTACCACAACATGATCTAGTGAAAGTTGGTGAATATGGCACCCAATAAAAAACTTGTTGAATCATTGAGTTCACTGATTAAACAATGAATGAGTGAGTGAATTATGTTTCACCCAGTTCCTAGCCAAGGCTGTGGCTCTGTATGCACATCACCAAATCAACTGATTTAAGCAATGTGCTCTTTTAATTGTGAATATGTTTTCCAACATTTATTTTAGGTAAAAGCACTTTGTAACTAAAAAGTGAGGCAGTGATTCTGTAAAGAGAATAGCACTTCTCTGGCAGCTACTATGTTTTCTAACACTTTACATAATCCAGGTCAGTAAGGATTCTCAATACTAGGAACAGAGTATATTTTCAAGATGTGGAAACAGGCTTAGAATCAGCGTAAAGGTCACCAGAGATAACAAGTGATTGTCCAGATGTGAATCCAGCTTGTTTGAGTACAAAGCCCATGCTCTCTCCCTTAAATGACTCTGTAACTATGAAGATATTTGGAGATAACCCAAGAAATCCTGTCTATCCAACAATACTCCTCCTATACTCCCTAATATTATTTTGTCCTTTTTTTTTTTTTTTTTTTGGCACATGGCCCAAAATGTTAACAGCTGGAGATCCAAGGGAAATAATTTGAAATATGCAGTATCCCTGGTGGGATTAAACAAACTATCATTTACTCTTAGTAAATGGATTTGTTTAATCAGATTGTTTTCATAATCACAAAATTAAAATCTCTCCAAGAAAAGAGCAAATGCTAGCTTGGATACAATGAGAGAGGGAGAGAGTGGAAAGGGTAGTTGCCATTGGAGGTTTCCAAGAGTAGTTTCCATCAGAGGCACCTAAGTGCCTCCAGGGCACTGAGCAGGTAAGATGATGAGTGAGGAAGGCTGGGAGGGGTGTTGGCAAACTGGAGCCTATAGGCCTCCTCTAAAGGGGAGAGCTGCTAGTCTGTTCCAGCTGATTGCTACTGTGCAGGAATGCCAGGCTTCTACAAGCTGGAAATCTGGACTTAAGTGGCATCTCCAAATGATTAAATGGTGACAAAAATTCAAGTTGTTTTTTCAGTCCTGTGTATTCCAACCTTCCCCCCAAAGTTGTCATACAGATTCTGACTTATGTATCACCTGTTTGTCACTCGTAGGATACTTGAAAGAACCGAACGCTTAGAGGAGCCCACACTTGGAGGGTTGGAGGGAGGGTGAAAGGCAAGTACAGAAGGTACTTGGGAGGTCACCGAGAACAAACTTCTTTTAATGCAATTGGCTTGGGCTGACTTCGTTCTTCCCCATTTCAACACTGCATCAAGGAAAAGCAAACTCTGATAAGAAAAACCCATTTGTTCCAGAATAAACTTCATTACTCTGCTAAATATCTTTACTGGATTTCATTTGATCCTAGTCATTCTCAATTCAATACTGCACTCAGCCAACTTAACCTTTTAAAAGGAATTTTATTGATGGTGTGTTATGCAGACATCAACATTTCTCCAAAAAAAAAAAAATAAATAAAGTAAAGAAATAGGAAGAATTAAATTGCTTTGCTTAGCGATCTTAATTATCTGGAATAATTAGCTCCAGTCAATTCTCCAACAAGAGCTCTCTGGAGAAATCAGTGTTTGGGGAAAGAGGAAGAAAGGAGGAGCCAAGCTTGGGACAAAAGCAAGCATTTGGCAAGTCACTGGGAAATATCTAATTAACCCCAAGAGTGAAACTGACAATCAAAGCCACTTTCTTAATGCTTAATTATTAAAAGCAAATAAAGAAAGTAAATATTCAGCGAGCTAGTCTATTGGGCTCAAAAATAGGAGCCACTTTGTGCCAAAGTACTTAATAATCCCCAAACATGCAGGCGTGTGTGCTCCGAGCCTTTGTTCCTGTAATCTCCGTTTAAGGTGGTCTTCCGAGCTGTGTCTGCTTAGAAGCTCCTGTCAGCCCTCTGTGCTGTCTCCCCGACCCATGTTTCTCCCCATCCAGAAAAAATCATTCTCTCCTCTATGTTTCCATAGCCTTTTGTACATAGCAATCATTCCATTGTGTATTCATTAGGCAATTTTCTTCCCCCATAGATTGCCAGGGTTGCAAAGTTCTGGTAAGTGTGTATTTGTCTCTGACTCTCCAGTGCCCAGTGTATCTGGAACTGAGTAGGTGTGTGACAGGTGGAAGTTGAATTAATCTACAGATTAACAGCTTTTTGTACAGAGTCTGTACATAGTAGGAACTTAATAAATCCTTCCTTGTTTCTTTCTTTCCTCACTTCCCCCACTCACCTCTCTCTCACTCACCTTCCTTCCTTCCTTCCTTCCTTTCCTTCCTTTCTTCCTTCCTTCCTTCCTTCTTTCCTCTCTCTCTCTTTCTTTCTTTCTTTCTTTCTTTCCCCTTCCTCCCTCCCTCCCTTCCTTCCTTCCTTCCTTCCTTCCTTCCTTCCTTCCTTCCTTCCTTCATATTTATATCCCCTTTTATATTCTACCATTAAAGGTATTGATTCCTGACCTGCTGGGCCAGACAACAGTGTTCTCCTATTTGAGCTTGTTATTTTGACTTGCGATTGACTTTCAATAAGCCAATGCAAATTGCGGTAGAGTGGCTGAGAAGCCCCCAGCGTAGGGGTGGCTTGGGGGTTATTCCATGCAGAACCCCATTGGGAGAGAAGCTTCTTGACTTGCAGTCACTATTTTTGTGTGTGAAACTGCAGGCCCCAGAAGAAGATTTGAAAGAAGCTTGGGAAAGGAGAGAAGGAGAGAGGGGGGAAGAAAACTGAATGATGATGTAGCTCCTGGTTATTTTTTAAAACTGGCTTGTGCATCTGTCTTGAGGGCTATGGAGATCCTGGTGGCTATTTGTAGAATATTTATCCCCAAACTCTGAGCTGAGTCTTGAAAGCTGAGTAAGAATTCACTGGGTGAAGAAAGTGCAAAGACCTTTCCAAAGGAGGGAACAGCACAAACAAGAACGAGGAGGGTGGAACGCGTGGTGGGGGTGGGAATTCAGGCAAGGCAACTGGTTTTTTCTACACAGTGGTGGTTCTCTGCTATGACACGCACGTAGAGATGTGAGCCAGGTGGGGTTAAGAAGAGACGTGTGTAGTCATTGTTAATTTCCAGGCTTGGACATGGCTGGGAGGAAGTGATGGTTCCCAGATCTGATGTCCTCATTGGTTGCAGTCTCTGGGCACAGTGGCTACTGCACTTTGATCCTCACCTGGGTGTCCCACAAGCACCCCAGATTTAACATATGTAAAAACCGAAGCTTTGTTTTTCCCCATAAGCCTTCTCCTCTTAACATTCTGTTAATTGCACCATCGCTTTCCTAGTGGTCTAAGGGAAAAATCTTGGAAATCATCCGTGATCTTGTCTTTCCCTCCCTCCCACACTCAATCGACCATCAAGTCCTGAAGACTCGGCCCCCCAACCTTGCCTGAGTCTCTGCATTCTTCCCCATTGCAACCACCACTGCTTTCATCATCTCTTCCCCTGGACAGGGGCCAGCCAACAGGTCACCTTACCTCCAGCCTTGCTCACTTTAACTCCACCCTGCCTGCCTGCCTATATCTCCTCAGCCAGCATGTGCAGGAACAAGCCCAAACTGCCAGACGTGCACACAGGACTTCTGAGCCCTGGCCCCGCCTACCCTTCCTGCTCCGTGTCTGCCCACTTCTGCATTGCATCTTCTACTCTGGTAAATCTGAATGGCCTGGAGTTCCCCCACGCCCTGTGCTGAGCCTCTCCTCAGTGGCTTTGCTCCTGCTCTTCCCTCTCTCTGAACCTCGTCCTTACTTTTCTTCATTTGGCTCTTACTAACTTTTCAACATTCAGTTCTGGCTGGGCGCGGTGGCTCACGCCTGTAATCCTAGCACTCTGGGAGGCCAAGGCAGGAGGATGATTCCAGGTCAGGAGTTCAAGACCATCCTGACCAAGAGCGAGACCCTGTTTCTACTAAAAAATAAGAAAGAAATTAATTGGGCAACTAAAATGATATAGAAAAAATTAGCCGGGCATGGTGGTGCATGCCTGTAGTCCCAGCTACTCGGGAGGCTGAGGTTAAGAGGATTGCTTGAGCCCAGGAGTTTGAGGTTGCTGTGAGCTGGGCTGATGCCACGGCACTCTAGCCAGGGCAACGGAGTGAGACTCTGTCTCAAAAAAAAAAAAAAAAAAAAATTCAGTTCTGGCATTTTCTCTTTCAGCAACTCTTCCTTCACAGTCCTGGCCCCACCAGTGCCCCCCGGGTGCTTCCTGTGGACATCCCTGCCCCTCACCTGTCATCATTGTGTTGACATTACCTGTGTACATGTGCTCTGCCTCTCTAGGCTCTGACTTCCTCAGGGACAGCTGCCACCAGGCCCTATCCATCTTGTAGTTCCAGACCTCAACATGGCACTTGGCACCCAGCACTCGCACATATGTTTGCCGAGCTGCACTGCCGGCCAGACCCCCCGAGAGGGCTCTTTTGGCAAATAGAAAGGCTCTGCCTGAGCCGAGACATGCCTGCCTGCAGACACAGCAAAGCAAGGGTCCAGAGAACAGCCGAGGGCTCCAGAGACTCTGGGAAGTTTGTTGTTTTGTTTTAAGATAGATTCTGAACAGTGAAAGTGCACAGGCTACGGCAGAGTTCAAGTCCATCTGGGTTGAAATCTTAGCCGTGCCATGATTAGCTAGTGGGACTGTTGGAGAGACACACAATTTCTGTGGGCTTCAGGCGACCTGCCTATAAAGTTAGGATTCATTATTAGCTCAAATGGGGAAAATGTTTACAAAGACACTAGCGCAGGAACTGGCACAAGGTGAGTGCTCCATGAATGTCAGTTCCCTTTTGTAGCCTCCATATTTCTGGAGAAATATAAGGTCCCCATATCCTAGAATAGACTGACTTCAGTTGGGTGAAACACAAGATGCTCTTGTTTTCTATACATCCTAAAATTTTATCATCGTTTTTAGCTATAATTACTAGTACTCAATAGCTTTCATCTATTAAGTGCCTATTGCATGCCAGATACTATGCAAGGTCCAAAAAGGCACATTTTCTCGCTTAGTCTCCGTGGTGGTAGTGTCAATAAGGGTGATGAAAGTGAGCTCTCACTGAGTCCTTAACTATGGGCTACGCACTGTTCTGAGTCCTCTCTAAGTACTAACTCATTCAGTCTCACAGTAACCTTATGAGGTAAATAGTATGCCCCCATTTTACAGATGAGCAAACTGAGTCTCAGAGTTGTCAAGCAATTTGTATTAATAAGCGTATTAATTATAATAATGATATCATAATTGTTATTTATTTATAAATAAATAAACAATACTATTTATTTATAAATATTATATTTATATCATATTTATATCAATATTACCGACAGACCATTGTGGCGATATGCAATGCTCAGCAGCTGACTTGTGTACCATACTGTATTGTACTTGTACGGCTTGAGTTATGGATTTGCTTTTATAAGGGCTGATTCTTTGGCCTTGACAACCCTAAAAAACTGGAGTTAATTTCTCATTCAGCAAGATTTCACCGGGTGCCAGGCCTTGTGCTCCTCGGAGGATTCAGAGATGATTAGGTTACTATTTCTGCTCCTAAGGTACCCACAGTCTTACGGGGGGAAACTCGCAGAGGAATTGACTTCACACAGGAGGATAGGTAAAGTTCCCATCTACGAATCCAAATCAAAGCTCTAGTATCTTGGAAGTATTCTTAGTGCACTGTCCAGAACTCACTTTTTCATTTTATCCTCAGAAATGCACTGGCCTGCAAAGCCTCAGCCTGGCGTGGTGTATTCTCGGGCAGAGCAACCTCTCAATGTGCCTTGCTCCTATGTGGGCTCCCAGAGGGCTGGGTCTCCTGGGCCCCAAGTGGGAAAAGACCTGGGCTGGGGTTCCACTGATGCTGGGTCACATCCTCCCACTGGATGGGGAGCACTTTACGCCCCCAACAATGGCAAGCACCATCCCTCTCCCCGACTCTAGCTCTCTGCCCCATCCTCCCCTGGCAATCTCCCAAGCACAGCACCAACCTGACATTCGAGATTGACTAAAGGCCCTGAGCAATATTGGCTCCTGAAAGGTTAATAATTTACAAATGAGCTACAGCCGATAAAAAAAAAAAATTCAGGGCCTCTGCTGCTGGGATACTGCACGTGACATGCATGCAGCCAGCCCTCTCCAGTGGAGAACCAAGGGGCAAGGCGGGCTCCTTTACAAAAGGTTGAGAGAGGTGGGCAATACTCCTGTTCTTTCCCATATAACAGGAGTTGTGGGCAGCCCAAGTGTCTGGTCAAACCACAGATATTTTCTAAGCACACAACAGCCCAGCAAGATGCAGAACAGCACCCTCCCCTTGGTGCCAGCTTGGCAGGGTCCACTCTTCATGCCAGGAAGGACACCCAGGGTTTTTATTAAGCTACGCATGCCTGCTGCCCCATCCCATTGGCTTTTGCAATGAGAATTAGACACCTTTGGAGACTTAGACGCCCTTGGAGAGGTAGCTGCCCCTATTTGATCCTCCTCAGAGAGAAGGAAACCAAGCCCCCCATTTT
This sequence comes from Mirza zaza, assembly GCA_008750895.1. NCBI lineage: Eukaryota > Metazoa > Chordata > Mammalia > Primates > Cheirogaleidae > Mirza > Mirza zaza. The sequence continues at coordinate 43,305 of VSMD01086411.1, forward strand.
AAGCTGTCTGGGAATACACAGGACTTCAGTGGGCAGACAGAGGCATGAGCAAGAAGAAATGGAGGGAGTGGAAGAGCCCACGGTGGAGCAGCCCATGCGTGTAGGGGTAGGAAAGGAGCCCACAGTGAGTGCACAGAACCTGAATGATTTGGTCTGGAAAGCAGGTGGCTGGGAAGAGAGAGGGAGACGGCTATCTTCAGCCTGGGGATTATCATAACAAGCAAAATTCAGAGAAAGTTCAAGAGGATGAAATGAACATCTGCTTCGGGAAAGAAATTACAGGGTTTAGACATGAAGAAATTGTTGTGCACAGGACGGGTGTTTTTCTCCCCAGCTCTACTCCACTGTCTGGGCTGGAACTTGTGGAAGGTAAATTAACAGAAGACAGCAGTTAGTAATTTCAGTCATTTTCTCGGGTGGAGGACCAGGAAGTCATCTCGCGTAATAGTTCATAAAAGCTATGCTAAGAAAAAGCCCATTTGGGCAGCGAGAAAGGCTGGATCATGCTTTCCTCACCCCACTGCCCAAGGCAGAATCCAGAACATCACGCGCATGGTCACACTCACTCACACTCACGCTGGCGCACATACATACTCAGACACACTCACACGCGTGCTCGGACTTGCACAGACATTAGACATAAGCACAACCACACGTGATCACCCTTGCGTGCACGCACGTGCTCACAGGTGCAAACACACACGTGCTCTTAGGTAAGGCTACCTGGAAGGGAGCCAGAGGGAACAGACGACCAGCCCTGCGGCTGGGGAGAGCCAATGGGAACCGAGGCAGAGAGTCCTGCTGGGAAGGCAGCCCTGTGCTTCCCCACTTCTGAAATGTCCTGCGTGACCATGTCCCCACACCTCCAAACCTTACCCACCTGGAGGGTCCCCTGGCCGGGGGGCTGCCCAGCCCCTGTTCTCTGGGAACTGCTTCCACTGCAGCTGTGTGTTCCTAGGATAGTTCCTCTGGCCATGGCTGATTAGTTTAGGAACACAGCTTGGTTAATCATATTTATATTTCCTGGAAATTGAAGGTTTGACCAGAAAAAAAAAAAATCACTGAATCATACTGACAGGGGAACTCTCAAGGGGAGGGCTGCAGGTTCTGCTATAAGGTCCCTGGGGAATCCCTGCTTCCCACCCTGCCTGAAATGTATTCATTGAGTTCGTCCATAGATTCTATGAGATAGTACAGTCTACTTCCTATGAACATCTTTTGTTGCTAATGCTAGATTAGCTTTGATTTAATTTACTTGCAAACAAAACAACTAATACACCATTCATTCTAATCCTCTTCAGATACCCACTTCTGCCTCTGCCTCCAGCCAGAAGCAATCTGTTCGTCTTCAGAACACTAGGAGCGTTGCTAGGGCTTTATTTTCTTCTCTGTACCACTTATTTCTCTCTTACCTTCAACACCAGACCCTAAGCTCCTTGAAGGTAGAAGTCACACCTTATTAATCGTTTTAGCCACACGACACATAGCACGGTGCCTTGAACACCATAGTTTTTTTTAATTTTATTTCAGCATATTATGGGGGTACAAATGTTAAGGTTACGTATATGGCCCTTGTCCCCCCTCCCCCCTCGAGTCAGAGCTACACCATAGTTTTTATTTGTTTGTTTGTTTGTTTAGTTTTGTTTTGTTTTTTGAGACAGAGTCTCACTTTGTTGCCTAGGCTAGAGTGAGTGCCATGGCATCAGCCTAGCTCACAGCAACCTCCAACTCCTGGGCTCAAGCAATCCTGCTGCCTCAGCCTCCCAAGTAGCTGGGACTACAGGCATGCGCCACCATGCCCAGCTAATTTTTTCTATATATATTACTTGGCCAATTAATTTACTTCTATTTATAGTAAAGATGGGGTCTCGCTCTTGCTCAGGCTGGTTTCGAACTCCTGACCTCGAGCAATCCACCCGCCTCGGCCTCCCAGAGTGCTAGGATTACAGGTGTGAGCCACCGTGCCCGGCCCACCATAGTTTTTAATAAGCATTTTTTGAATTACGAATGAGAAAATGCATGATTTGATAAATGAGGTAATGAATAAATTGTCTCAGGTGATGGTATTTCTTTTATTTTTTCCCCCCAGGAATTAATGGGGTCACGATCCTAGAAGCTAAACATCCTCCCATGTGAATCAATTCATTTTGTCTCAATGTTCATTTGTTGACAATCAGCTACGTGCCAGACCCTGTACGAAAGGGATAGAAAAACGAGTAAGACATAGCCTCTGTCCTTAAAGAACCCACGGTCTCACTGGCCCGAGGGTGGGGGGTGGAGTGAGGCAAAGGAACACACAGCCCCGCGCACCCTGTTCCCGGAGCAGCAGAGGTAGGAAAGTCACATGTCGTGCCTCCACCCCAATCTTGCAACCAGACCGTATTGAAAGCCATCCTTCAAGGCTGAGTAAGATGTTTGTAACCTGATAGACGACAGCTGGCAAACTCATTTCATCATAAATATCACAGCAGACAATATACTTCAAAATAAGCGATGCATCTGCCTATGCCAGGACCTGCTGGGTGACTGATACCCCTTTGATGTGGACTTCTGAAAGGTAAACAGATTATGGGCCGTAATTACCTGACGTTTGATTTTCCCTTTTATGAGCTTTTCTTCACTCTAATCACACGCAGAGTGGGAGGGTAGAGGATACAATTGGGACTTAAAGAAGGGGAGAAACGGGCTCTGCTCCCTCAGCAGGCGGATGTTGCATGAACAAGAGGAGCTGGCGTTTCCGTCGTTGCAGCAGAATGAAAGGAAAGGCTCGGCTAGTGGGAAGACATACAGAAAGTGGAGGAATCAGGAAGGGGAGAACAGGGTGATGTCTCAAGCATATGCACTTTTAGAAGATATTTAAGACATCGAAGGAATTCTCTCTCTGAAACATACATAATCACACACAGACATATATATGCTACATCTCCCAGCTGCCCTCCATTGCAGAGCTCGGGCCATGCAAATGCACACACTCCAGCCTCCTGTGCATCCTGAATTTGACACCTTCTCCTGTCTGAGTGCAGCGTTTCCTGTCTCCCCTCTAAAGCTCTGCCTTTAACTTCAATTTCACAAATCCTTCACCTCCCGATAGGCTACAGCCTGCCCTCATCAGTTGCCCCGCCAAAAAATGTTCCCTCCACAGACATGTTGTTAATATTCATACTCAAAAATGAAACCTGTCCTTGTACAGGGGATTAGATTCTATTGGGTTAGCAGCTTCTCTTGAGGGGTCAGAGAAATAGATTAAGATGGGAAGGAAGTATGCTTTAAATAAATAAGTAAATCAACAAACAAGAGGATTGCAGTACGATGTAGTAGAATGATCTCTAGATTGGACATCAGGAAATCTGAGTTTAATTAGGACCTTCAGCATTTCTTGTGCAAGTGATGTTTCTTCACTTCCCTTCAAATCAGTTTTCTCTTCACTTAAAAATGAGAATCACCTGCTTGGCAGGTTGTTTGGAGGATCCGACGTAATAATATCCAAAAAAAGTCTGCGTCACCTTCTGGGTTCAATAAATATTTATTTCATCCCAGCTTCCTAAGTCTGGACAACAAAGGGCTAAAAGTGTGCACAGAATTCTTTGCCATACACCTTTGGAAGTTCTTTCACATTAATAGCACTCTCCAGAGGCAAGCGAAGCGAAAGCAGGTTCCTTATTTTATCAATGAACACGCTGGGGGAGCACAGAGAGGTTAAGAGACTTGCCCAGGGCCACGTGGAGATTTAAAACCCAGATTCTTGAGCCTTTCTGTGGTTCTTGCAGAAGGCATGAACCGCCTGGGAGGATGGGGTCAAAAGGGGGTCCCCTTTATGAAATATTTACAAGTCTCTGACACTTCTGAGCAGAGAAGTAGCCCCCAGGGCGATTGAGCTGTGAGACTAGCAGATGTGGGTTTTGCTCTCAAAGAGAAAGAGAAGGAAAATGCAGTGGGAGAGGTTAATGGTTTGAATCTGGGGGAAAAAATGGGCTGTGGATTGGGAAAGAGAAGTATGCAGGAACCCAGTGATAAATGTATTCATTCCCTGGGGTACCACAGACTAGGTGGCTTAAAACAACATACTCCCTCACAGTTCTCAGGCCAGAAATCCAAACTCAAGATGTCAGCGGGCCCAAGTCCTCTCCGAAGTCTCTAGGGAAGAATCCTTCCTGCCCTTTCCTGGCATCTGGTGATCGCCAGCAATCCTCGGTGTTCCTTGGCTCAGAGATGCATCATTTCAATCTCTGCTCCCGGAATCCCTTGGTGTTCTTGCTGGGTGTGTCTGTTTTTGTGTCTCTTCTCCTCTCTTTCTCAGGATACCATCGACATTGGATCAAGGGAACACGCTAGTCTAGTACGACCTCACCTTAGCTAATCACATCTGCAGTGACCTTATTTCCAAGTAGGATCACATTCTGGGGCTCCAGGTAGAACATTAATTTTGGGGGGACAAGTTTCCAAAACAGTGCAATAAGGAAATGAGAGCCAAGTAGAGAGGAAGACTAGAAACCTGAGCAAAGAAAACTAGAAGAAGAGAGAGAGACCATGAGACAGAAGACGGACAAAAGCAGAGAATGAGGCAGAGGCCAAAGGAGACAGAAATGAAGAGACGAGTGAGGAAACAGGAAATATGTTTAAAGATTTCCCCAAAAATATGCACCCTCTCTCTGCCTAGGTGCTCAGTGGGAAGCCCTAAAGCTGTTACTGGGCCCTGAACTACATCATTGAAAAATGACCCAAATATTGTCTTGGGTTGCTAGATGATCCCAGTAAGAGAGACCAGCCAGTTGGGGTTCCTGGGAACCCCCCGTAGCTCTCACATTCCCACCTCCTCCTCCAACTCCGATTCCAGAGCCCAGTTTTAAAATTGAGAACCTGGGCGATGGTCAAAAAAAAAAAAAAAATCTTTTTTCCGAAAGCCAATTCCGAGGCAGTTTCCTGTTCATTTACCTCCTAGTGACAAGAAAATGGGCCACCCAGGAGATGTGATGACAGTCCCCTCTGAAGAGCGTATGTTCCTTCCCGTCTCTGGCAAGCTTCTAGGGGTCAAACTGTACCCATTACTCATCCACCCAGATGTCGCCCATTGTTATTTTTCAGACCCCATGTCCTGGTCTTTTCCAGCTTCCTGGAGTTTTCTGAAGATCTCCCTCCTAAGAGAGACTAGTCACTTTAGCCTCAGGCGAAACAGACAGCAGGCAAGAGGAGTCATGAGTTAGCAGCAGGAAGGAGGCCTTGGGGCTGGCATCTCCCTGCAGTCCCTCTGAGGTTTGGATCCTGCCTCAGCCCAGCAGCTTTTGGGATGGGCTCCCCTCTGCCCACTGCCAGAGTCTGTCTTCCTCCAGGAGCCCCTGCCCAAGCTCTGGCAGCCTGAGATTGCTCCTGTAACCTGCTCCCAGAGGCAGCTCAACCATAGCACAAGGATGTATCGTCAGATCTGCATTTGAACCCCAGCTCTAACACTTCCTGTCTGTCAGAGCTTCGTGGGCTTCCGTACTTATTAAGGTCTCTCTTGTGGTTCTCAAACCCTAGTATGTAAGTCCCCAAATGTCTGCCACCCTAGTGTGTTTTTTAAAAGAGCAGATTCCTGGTTTCCGCCCCTCAGAGATTCGATTCATTCGTCTGGGGTGATTCTGATGCAGGTGGTGAGAGCCACTGCCCCGCCAGATGTCCAAGTCCTGTCCATTCTTAATGTGGTTTTGTCATTCTTTTTTTTTTTTTTTTTTTCTTTGAGACAGAGTCTCACTCTGTTGCCCTGGCTAGAGTGCCGTGGCGTCAGCCTAGCTCACGGCAACCTCAAACTCCTGGGCTCAAGTGATCCTCCTGCCTCAACCTCTGAGTAGCTGGGACTATAGGCATGGGCCACTGTGCCCAGCTAATTTTTTTTTTCTATTTTTAGTTGTTTGGCTAATTTCTTTCTATTTATAGTAAAGATGGGGTCTGGCTCTTGCTCAGGCTGGTCTTGAACTCCCACCTTCAGCAATCCTCCCACCTCGGCCTCCCGGAGTGCTAGGATTACAGGCATGAGCCACTGTGCCCAGCCTTGTCACCCATTCTATCAGTACCTTCCAGGGTTCAGGTCGACTTGGGGTTTGAGTAACGACTATGACCATGTCCTCTTGTGTTCCAACTAGAAGTGTGTACCTTAGACTCCCTTTCACCCCAGACCTCATGTATCAGAATCTCAGAATAGGAATGGAATGGAACTGACATACCATTCATCAAAGTTCCACGTGTGTCTCTTGCATAAACCTCTGGGTACAAAGCCCTACACCACTGCGTCAGTACCAGACTTGACCCAGCCTGCTTCCTGCCGTAACTGCCCACCTCCCTGCCCTGAGCTCCACCCACACCCTTTACCCCTCCCTACAGCCTTACAAAAGAATGGGGCACCTGCTGTTGACGGATGCCACTTCTAGCTCCCTCTCAAAGAAACCACGTGTTTCTTTATTCTCCAAGAGTTTTATCCATATCCATTTGGCAGGAGAGTAGATTTCATTATGATCGTTACCCATACGGACAAGTAGCCAAGATTTAATATCTGTTGGTCAATAACTGCTTTCCTAACTAATAGCTCTTGATGACCATCTAGAGAAGAGTGTGACCTTCTTATCCACCTGGTCCCATTTGCTGGCACTCACATATGCTATAAAAACTGGAGCCCACATACCTTAGCACTACCCTTCTCCAAAGAGAGCACAGAGCACTTGTAGCCATGGTTGGGAGACATCAGACTGACTTTTCCATCCTCAAAGTCCAACTCTTGTTTTACCTCCTCCGTGAAGCCTTTCTTGATTCTAGCGCTCTACGTTACTTTTCCTTCTCTGACTTCCTACCACACGCCACATCCTAGAGCTTAGCACTGGACTGTGTTCGACTTTGGTATGCTCTCCGTCTGTTTTATTTGCAGACTTCTTGCTTATCCAGTAAGATTGCAGACTCTCTGAGGACAGGATACAGATTTTAGGCTTTTCTGAATGAATCAAGGAGGCAGAAAGAGAGACAGATCAAGGACCTCACACTGGAGTGAGATGGGGACTTAGGACACTGTGGAGGCAAAGTCCAGCAGCGTCATCCCTTCGGGGAGAAGCTGAGGTACAAGATTGAAGGCTGTCATGACCCCAGACATGACTTAGGTCACAGTAGCTGGGAAGATTCACTGGTGAGGGAGGGGAACGGCAAAGGACAGCACAGGACAAAGAACCCAAGTGTTCAGTTGGTATTTAAGACTCAGACAGTAAGAAGTAGTGACCATCCAGGGAATGTCCACTATGAGCTAGACCCCAAGCAGTGGGCCAGAGCATGACTCACCAGTCCCGTGGATCCAGGGAGAAGCAGGCTAGGGTCCCCAAGGCACCAGGATAGGACTCAACTTAGGTAACTAGTATTAGAGACAAGACTGGGCTTATGAACAGGAAAATCATCAAAATTACAGAGTGCCAGCATTCAGACAAAGAAGAAAGAACTGTCTTGAATCCTGACCCTTTTCAACCCCTTAGCAGCTCCTCTGATCTTCCCATTCAGTCCCACCACCCCTGGAGAGTCCTCCAGGATGGGGAGTTGACTCCCTCTCTCTCCTGACTGGAGCTCTGTGGCTGGTCCTTCTCTTCCTATCTGATCCCAGCTATCTGCCTGACCTTGTGAACTGGGCAACTTGAACTAGGTCTTCATTCCCAGGTTTCAAGACTCCAACTTTGTTCCCCTTTGACTCAAGTCTGCAGTGGCAGAAGTGGCAGAAGTGAGGCCCTGGCTGGCACTGTCTAACCCCACAGTCCCTGGAATCATGCTAAGGACATGCTTGGGGTCCATCCATGCCAACACTTCAAGTAAGCACAGCTCACCCAAGCAAGTACACGCCAGGAGGGTGTGAAAAAAAAAATCCCTGTTGGGGATGGTGAGCCCATTTCAGAATTCATCTAGACTTCCCAGGAAGTCCCTCTTTGTCTTTCCCTCTCTGTCACTCCTTACTTTCCTCTGCTTTTAAGACCAAAGAGATTTAGGTTCAAATCTACCAGAAATGTGGGTGGTAAAATCTATGTATAAGAGACCTCTCTCCCCAGTCTCTGGGGGCCAGCTGACCTCACATCAAAGAGTAGACTCTGGGAGCCAGTGCTCAATACTGATTGACTTCACCTGACCACTGGACTTGTGACTAAGGATGTCAAGCTGTAGACAAGGGCCCTCGAGAGCCAGAAGGAGGGACCCCAGCTCAGTGCTTCTGGGCACGGGGGTGGCATAGTTCAGTGTTTGTGGGAAGGGCTGGTAATCTACTTGCAAGGCTAGGCACAAACTCTCTTGCAAGACAGATCGCCATATAAATATTTTAGCATCATAACAGCATTAAGGCATGAGTCATGCTCAAAAGACAGATAGAAAAACGGGGGAAGGGGGTCACGAAGGAGGCAGAATAATGGAGGAGCTGGGACCTTTTACTCAAGCCACTTGCCCCAGACTCTGTGTCTAAGTGTTAGTATATTTTTAATCACTTTACTATTACTTATAAAAACCATTAGCAGGTGACTGATGGAAGAAGAAAATAATGACTCAGGCATGAGGGTCATTTTCCAATTGATTTCCTTTCTCTTCATTTCCTTTTGACCTCAGCAGAGAACGCCTAGTCTCACTATTCAAAGAAACCATAACTCAGTCCTCACTCATGGACTTTGTTTAAGAAAGTGCTTAATATTTTTCTTCTTATGTCCCAGGGAACTACATCTGAGGTGTTTAATCATCTTTACAGCCCTCAAATATTTGGGATTTATGAAAAGTTTTAAACCCGGTTGAAAAAAAAATAAAAATAAAAACAGAGTGTCCTAAATTCAGGGTAAATTTTTACTCTCGTTATGGGTGTTAATTTATGATTTGACGATGACTTCAAGGCTTTACGTCAAATCCTCTGAGGCTTGTATTTTCTTATTATTCAACCTGGTTTTATTCTCAGTGTCAAATGAATCAAACGTTCAATCACACAGAGACCAGCGCTCCCCTCCATCCACATAATTCAGTCTTAGTCTATGGAATTATGAACCCCCTGGAAAGAAGACCAAGGTAGTCCTTGTGGTATCTCATTGCCCCTGGTGATGAAAATGCCTAATCCTTCAAAAGGCTGATTTTTGAGGGGGCCAATGCTCCCCAAACCCCAAGGCCAGAGTGTCTCAGCTGCCCTGCGTAAGGTTCCTGGCCACTACAATACCAAGAGGAATTATTCCAAAGGAATGACGTAGTTTCTGGAAGAGTTGCTCTGTACTCGCCAAAATGGCCTTGATTCATTGGTCTCTGTGGCTGTAAGTGCTTTGCAGATGCTTCAGAGGGAGAAGGGGCTGAGATTTGGGGCCTGAACTTTAGCTCTCATGCCTTGTCACCATTAGGGGAGAGACAAGAAAAATGCTTAAAACCAATCAGGAAGGTGAGGATTCAAGGCAGATTTGGGATGGCGGGGAAAATCCTAATGCACCCCACCCAATCGTCCTTGCTCCCGCCCAAGGCTGCAGGCATGCTCCAAAACATCTCTACAGCTGCCATTTCAAGGCAGAGCACAAGCTCCATTGCTCACACAGTTTTGAACTTCTGGATCCCCTTGATTCTGTTCCTCTGTCTTCCCACCTAGACTCTCCCTTCCCGACTAGCCCCTTCCAACTAATGACTTGTTTCAATAGTCTGCCTGGATGTGGGGTCCCCAAGGTGACCCCCTCTGTCCCATATTCCTCACTTGTAGGCAAGTAATGGCTTCACCTTCCCACCTGCCGAAGTCCCCAGGATGCCTGGGTCCCCTTGTGGAGGAGAGATTAGACAGCCTGTGTGACTGACACTTCCCAAGGGAGGACAACATGTGGCCCGCCCGGGGTATACCATGCTCCGCTCCCTTCCTGTGTCTCTTACCCCTAATCCGGTGCATACCCGCAGGAAACCAATCTAGCCTGCTCTCCCTGAGCTGAGCTGTGCCCTGGCTGTCCTCCTCCACCTTTCCTGTCACCGTCAGCCTTCACGTGCCCCACCAGAGCCTGCTAGGTCAGAGAGATACTGACTTCTGATCAGCCAAAAACTGAAGTAACTTTTAAAAGCATATTTATGGGAGAGTATCTTAACAAAGGAACCAGAGGTGGAATTACAGAACTTCAATTAGCTGGATGGAGGAATGATTTTAGGGAAAAATCATTCAGTGGTATTGCTTGCATCATCTCACATAGGATGAAAAGATGCTCTAAGAAAGGAATCAACTACCATTTATTTAGTAGCTACTATGTGCCACATACCCTGCGATGGGCTTTTCCTCATCCTTTATTTTATCCTATAAAATAATTTATCAAACTATTATCTTTCTTTTATAAAAAATAAACTGAAACTTAAAGAGATTAAGATAAGTAGCTCATGATACTCAGCTAGTAAATTGCAGAGCTGGGATTCAAACCCAGCTCTGTATTTTCTCCTAACTTCAGAAATTTTCTACCCTGACACTTTTGCTTTCGGCTTCAGGCAGCCACTTGTATTGACACCGAAATTCTTTTCTGAGCAGGAGCTGGTGGTAGAAGCCATGGGACACCTTTCTTCATCCCCACTCCCTCCTCCAGCCCTGATGCCACCTGCCACTCCAGTAAAAGATGTAGGTTGAGCGTCCCACACTGGTTCTTGCCACAGGCCCGCAAGGGGGCAGACTACCCAGCCCAGGAGCCCCTTCGACACCTTGGAGCAAGGACCTTTTCACTTTCAGAGACCCTAACCGGGGTCCTCAAACTATAGCCAGAGGGCCACATGCCGCCTGCCGAGGACATTTATCCAACCCGCCAGGCGTTTTTGCCACCGCTGCCTGTCCTGCTTAGCAGCCGACTCGTCCCGGCCCGCAGTGTGCATGTGTGGAATGTGCACCGCACTCTCCAACGGCCCTCCAACGGTCTGAGGGACAGTGAACTGGCCCCCTGTTTAAAAAGTTTGACAACCCCTGGTCTAGAACCTCTCGGGAGCTCTGTCTTGCTCTTGACTCTGCAGAGCCACTCCTCCGAGGCGAGGTTGCAGAAGGGAAGGATCTGGATGGGGGCCCCTAAAGAAACTCCGCACTGGACAGCTACTCCAGTTTAACCAACCTGGAAATTCAAGCCAATTTTTCTCCATCCTCCTACCCATCTAAGAAAGAAAAGTGCAGAGGTCGAGGAGAGCAGGGGGTGCTCTTAGCTTCTAATCATTCTGCTTCTTACCATGAACATGATCTGTTCAAGTGCAAGAGACCTGTATGCTCAGGGCGGAACTGCCATTGAAATGCTTGAGTGCTTAAGAAGCAGGAACGAAAGCACATGATGCTCCTAAGAAACTGTTATTAGCAAAACAGCCTCATATAAAGCCAATAGAGCTGGATGACCCTTTCCCAGCCCCAGGGGTCATCCATTTACCCAGCAGTCCCCAACCTTTTTGGCACCAAGGACCAGCTTCACGGAAGTCAGTTTTTCCCATGGACAGGTAGGGGAGGCGGTGGAGCTCGGGTGGCGATGAGAGCCATGGGGAGCAGCTGTGTGTACAGATGAAGTTTCGCTCGCTCACCTGCAGCTCACCTCCTGCTGTGAAGCATCCTCTGCTCCCCCCACCCCCGTTCCTAAGTTTCATGAAGACAATTTTTCCACCAATGGGGCAAGGAAGGGGTTGCAGATCTCTGCAGCATGGTCCCTAACAGGCCATGGACCAGGGGGCTGGGGACCGTGGCATTTACCTATTTATGATTCAGAGATTGTCACTGCTGACTCAGCCTATTTCCCATCATAACCACTGTCCACCTACCAAACTGGATTTAAGACCTGTTAGTGGAAGAGCTGCCGATAGCCACTCATACCAGCACCGGGAAGATGCCCTCCTCTGTTTCTCGTTCTACCACTTAGCTTCTCCGGGAAGAAAGACTTGATGGAGGAGCTCTTAAGACCCCCAGGATCATGACTCACATAGTGGCTAGCCATTAGAACCCACCTTCCTCAAGTCCAAGTCATTACCTTCTCCGGACCTCTCTGGCCAAGTATAAAAGGCAAAGTATAAAGCTATTACAAATTACTAAGAAAAAGTCAGGCACATTATAGTGGATTGAATTTTGTCCTCCCAAAATGCATGTTCAAGTCCCAATGCCCTGGAGCAGGCGTCCTCAAATTATGGCCCGAGGGCCACCTAGCACATTTATCCAGCCCTCTGGGTGTTTTTGCCATCGCTGCTTGTCCTGCTTAGCAGCCGACTCGTCCCGGGCCCACAGTGTGCACTCTCCAACGGTCTGAGGGACAATGAACTGACCCCCTGTTTAAAAAGTTTGAGAACCCCTGCCCTAGAGTCTGTGGCTGTGAGCTTGTGTGGAAGTAGGGTCTTGGCAGATGTAGTCAAGCTAAGATGAGATACTGGATTACAATATGTCATAAATCCAATGAGCAGTGTCCTTACTAAGAGAAAAAGATGTGGAGACACACAGACAAGCATGGAGAGAAGGTGGGCATGGGAAGAAGGAGACAGAAATTGGGGTAATGCAGCTACAAGCCAAGGACCTCCAAGGAGTGCCAGCCACCACCAGCAGCCAGAAAGCAGCAAGGAATAATTCTTCCTTGGAACCTTCAGAGGGAGCCTGATCCTGCCAGTGCCTTACTATCAGACATCTAGCCCCCAGAACTACAAAAGAATTAATTTCTGTTGTTTTAAATGACCCAGTTTGTAGAGATTTGTCATGGCTGCTCTAGGAAACTAATACATACACCACAGGGGTAAAATGGCAAAGTGTTATGAAAAAGCAAATCGGGAGAGAAGAAATGTAAATGACAATAAAACATATAAATAACAGTCAGCCTCAGTGGTCATAAAAGAAATGTGACTTACTACAATGACATGCCCTTTTCGCTTTTCAGATGGCAAGGATTAAAAAAATGATAATGCCTGGTGTTAGCAAGGGGACGGGAAATGGACATCTGTATGCTGCTATTGAGACTAAGTGGGAAAATGAATCTTCCAGAGAGTCATATGGTAATATATATCAGAAGCTGTGAAAATCATCATAGTCATGGAAATAATTATTAGGTCAGTGTGCAAAGATCTATGCATAGTACAATTTTCATACTATTTGCTTATAATGACAAAATAAAGAAGGAAAGAGATTTAAAGTTCAAACAATAAGGAATTGTTAAATAATTTATGTTATGTTCCTACCATAAAATTATTATGAAGCCATTAAAAGTGATCGTGTCAGTCTATATTTGTCGACAGGGAGAGACGTTCAAATATATTGCCAAGTAAGGAAAGCACAGAATGGTCTAATATAATTCTCTGTGTGTGTGCATGTGTGTGTGCAGCAAGAGACTGCGAGAACTGGGATATAACTAGGGCTTTTGTTCCCCTTTCACACTGTAGCCCGCTACCTTCCTACCATAGCACAAGCTCCATGAAGCTGCCCCTGAGCCACGCGAGTTTATTGGATCAAAATGAATCATGCAATGTCTAGAACCAGAACAAACCCAGCAATCGGTAACAATCGACGTTCTCATTTTATAGATAAGGGACTGAAAGGCTCAGAAAACCAAAACAACCTGCTAGCGGCCAGACCTCCTGACCCCGAAACACTGTCCCTCCTGCCATATCACACTGACTCGCTAATGAAGCAAGAATCCCTGTCCCTCAGGCCTGGGCCACAGGACTCCTCCGTGGTTCAAGAGGAAACTGAGCAGTTCCCTCAGAAACTTCCGGAAGTCTGGCCCTTTCCCCAGATTCCCTCCACATTCTTTCTCCCACATTCCCGTCCTCACGCCCGAGCTTCTTGCTCGGCCGCCTCTCCCCTTTGCCTGGCCAGCCGTTCAGCCTTGACCCCATCGGCCCCGCTCCAAGGTCCCCATGCCTTCTGACCTCATTGCTCATCACCCCTCCACCCTGCATCTCAGTCTCAACCCAGGTCTACTCCCAGGCCCGGCCCCCCGTGTCCGGTCACCACCGCGGGCCCAGACGCAGTGGACTGTGCCACTGCTGTCCCTTCAGGCCTCACAGTCCCCCTTCCAAAATTATGTCCACACCTGCATTTCTCTCCCCTAGATCTGGTGAGGGTACAGCCTTCCCCCAGGTGTCACCTCGCGGGGTCTCTGCTTCGGCCCTTGGCTGAGTGGAGCTCTGTCACCCAGTGGAGCAGAATCCCCTCCCGCCAGCCCGCCCTTCCCTTGTTGTGACAAGGCAGACTGCAGCCGTGTTGGGGACTGACATTATACTTTCTTGGTTTAAGAATTAAATTTGGTGAGTAATGTACATGCCCTGCCCAGAACGTTTAAGAGTAATATGCTCCGGACTAGGTTGCTGCCTAGAGGCATAACAATAGGCCTGGGTTTCTGCATTGAGGCAAGAGCTGCCCAGCCCCACGATAAGTAGAGGCCTGGAGGCCACACGATAAGCACATTGTTCCCACGATTGCTGCTTGGCCCTGTAAGATGGCTGGATAGTCAATGACGAGTTAGATTCCTCGAGGAGGAACAACCTAAGACAGACACAACCGCAGGGGGTGCGGGGGGGAGCCAAGAGGAACTGGGGATGGAAAATGCCCCCTGTGGCTGCCTTGCTTAACCTTGCTTATCTCAGCCTATGACCTAGGCTTTGAGCAACCTCCTGGAAACCTTGAGTCAGGGACATCTGTACCCTTAGGCTACGTGTTCCGGAATTTACGGCCATTGCTGCAATGCCTGGGTGGTCACGTACAAGGAAGTAACTTCCATTTTTTAGGGTATAAAAATAAAACGACTGGTGTGTTCGGCACTGCAGTCTTGTAACTGTCTTTGTGTGTGTCTGTGTGTCTTTTTGTGTTCAGCCCCCGTCTGTGTTCAGCCCCCGTCCTGCAAACGGGCCATGGCACAGCCGGCTCACGCCAATCTCACCCCCGAAGGGAGGGCCTGCATCATTGCCCACTGCACCCAGTGTGGCTTCACTTCCATCTGCTGAGAGACAAAGCACTTAACTGCTCAGAAAACTCACCACGGTACTTAGGGGGCAGCAAGGGCTCTGTTACACTTGCTCCAGTTCAGTGTTAAGCCCTGGCACTAGCTACCGTGTTTCCTTGAAAATAAGACCTACTCATAAAATAAGCCCTAGCAGGATTTCTAAGCATTTGCACAATAGCAGCCCTACACCAAAAATAAGAAGTAGTGATGGGCATGACTACGCAGTGCATCTGCACAACCTATGCATTTCATCACAGAGTGGGAAAGAAGACGAGCGGCCCTTCTCATCTGCCCCAGGAGAGCTGTATTGCTCGACATGAGAGATTGGGGCCAATGGTTCTAAAGGAAATAGAGTTGCAAGAAATTCAGGATGGAATTCGAGGTTTGGAGAGTTATGATGATGTTCCAGAAGAAGACGACTTAACTCTATTTGAATCAATGTAGATGGTTGTGCCGTACTTAAAAAAAAAAAAAAAATAACACATCCCCTGAAAATAAGACCCTGTCTTATTTTCTGGGACACATGGTATGGCAGAAAAAGAACAAAGGAGAGAAAAGTGGCTAGGACAGAACCCAGGAGCAAAAGGTAAGAATGACAAGGACATTGGTTTATCCGGCTGAGAGCCACAGAAACCGAGTGCCTCGAGGTGCTGCAGGGTGGTGAGGGGGGAGGCTGGGCTGGCAGGGCTGGAAGCCCCCCCTCAACTCACCCAAAGGAGCTCCACGCTTACCTCTTGTACATATCACGAATACCTTCGGATCGTATCTGAAAAATGAACACCCTTGTTAAAATCAAGGTTTAAAGAAAACACTGGACTAGTCTACTCAAGGAAGATTGGGTCTCAGAACTTAGGCAAATGGTTCCATTTCCATGACTGGAACATGCATTCATTCATTCATTAAACAAACGCTCTGAGTCACTGCAGAGAGTCAAGGCCAGGCTTGCCCGGCTGCCTGCCGAGGCAGAAACGCCTGGCAGCGCAGGCTGGGACTGGTTCTGAGGATGGGTTGGGAGGCCGCCTTGGCTTGCATCCCGGTTATCCGACAAGCCGCCCCAGATATAGAACCAAGAACAACCAGCGTTTATTTTGTCCACGAATGTGCAAGGTAGGCAGAGTCCAGTGGGGACAGCTCATCTCTGCTGCGTGGGGAGAGTCAGCAGAAGGCTTGCTCCTGTGTCTGGCAGTGGACGCTGGCCGCTGGCCGGGACCTCAGCCGGAGCTGTCAGCTGAGACACCTACACGTGGCTGTCCACGTGCCCGCTCGCTTCCCTGCTGCGCAGTGGCTGGGCTCCAAGCGCGGGCCTCCTAGGGGACAGCCAGTGGCAGCTGCCGGTCTCTGACGGTTCAGGGCGGGACACTGGCACATGGCTACTCCCCCAGTATTCTACTGGCGAAGCAGTCACAGAGCGCAGACTCAAGGAGAAGGGACGGAGCCCCCATCTCTTGGTGAGAGGAGAGTCAAAGACCTGGGCGGTCCTGCCTTAAAACTGCAAGTCAGGAAGAAAGGGGTCCAGCCATGGGGAGGAAGAACAGCGAAGGCTGGAAACCCAGCCACCCTGCACCCCTCTGTCCATAAAATGCAATGGAACTGGCCGATGCCCTCTGCTTACAACAACTCGTCATAGAGTAAATGACAACTTCCTTGCCCAGTCCTCAGTCCCAAGAAACGCCTAAGCCCCAGACTCCGCATTCTCAATCTTGTCACCCATTTTTTAACTGGTTTGATTTCTACGCCCCTTTACCACATGGTCAGCATCCCTGGGACATGTCTGTGCTCGTATATGCTCCCTGAACTACGCCACCCTGCCCGCGATGCCCATGTCTGAGTGCCACTGGCCGTCGTCTCTCTTGTGTGTCTACTCCAACAACGACACGGTCTGGGGTCTTCAGCAGTCTCTTGGTTCTGTCGACAGGGGCTGAGTTTGCAGGAGCCTAAAGCTCTCTCCCCTGTGGGGCTGTTAAACTCTGCCCCTCGTTTGTAACAAATTCAGTCCCACAGTTACCCAGAGGATAGACCGTGCTTGGGCAACGGACAGCTTGGGACCCAGAAGGGGGACTTCACATTACCTACAAAAGGGAAAAGTCACAACGCACATTACAATTTTCCTCTCTTAAGGGCCCTTTTGCTAAAGGCTCTTGTCAGAGGTGCGGGCTCACGCCTGTAGTCCTAGCACTCTGGGAGGCCGAGGCGGGAGGATCGCTCAAGGTCAGGAGTTCGAAACCAGCCTGAGCAAGAGCGAGACCCCCATCTCTACCAAAAAAATAGAAAGAAATTAATTGGCCAACTAAAAATACATGGAAAAAATTAGCCGGGCATGAATGGCGCATGCCTGTAGTCCCAGCTACTCGGGAGGCTGAGGCAGTAGGATCGCTTGAGCCCAGGAGATTGAGGTTGCTGTGAGCTAGGCTGACGCCACGGCACTCACTCTAGCCCAGGCAACAGAGTGAGACTC
This sequence comes from Mirza zaza, assembly GCA_008750895.1. Lineage (NCBI taxonomy): Eukaryota > Metazoa > Chordata > Mammalia > Primates > Cheirogaleidae > Mirza > Mirza zaza. The sequence goes on from VSMD01086411.1 coordinate 60,660, forward strand.
TGTCTCAAAAAAAAAAAAAAAAAGAGAGATGTGGAAGTAGCACAGGCAGGGAGGGAAATATATTACCTTCGCAGTCATTTTCATCAAGTTTAAAATATGCACTAGGACCATGAAATAATCTTGAGATCCGCCAATATCCGATTTCACTTCTCCTCCCAAACCAGCCCTCATCCTCCCTCCTGGGTAAGAGAAGACACATCCAAGAAAAGATTTGGCTCCTACACTGACAGGTGGTGGCACGGGGCTAGATTTATCGAGAAACACCTAATTAAGCTCCGGAGTAAACTAGCCATCAAGGTGTTTAATTGGCAGCATGTGACTATTAGGAGCTAATTAAGTTCTTCCCTCGTACTTTAATTAATGTTTGTCATCCGGCCACTATGTGGCTGGTGCAAGGTTAGGAAAAATGGAAGGACCCGCTGGCTGGCCCCTAGACCAAGTGTCTAGCTGTCCTCGCACCAAGGAGAGCTGAGCAGATGGGGCAGCGTGTGGGCCTGGGCAGCTTGTCCCACTGTCCAAGCCCCAGAAGTTCCTTCGAATTCACCTAATGAACAGTTGTTGGGGCTCTACTCTGTGGCAGCCAGGGAGGCGGAGAGGGTAGGAGAGAGAAGCTGGTGAAGCCCAGGTTCAAATCCCGCCTCTGCCTCTCACTGGTTGTATAACCATGTACCACCTGCCCTTTCTGGACTTCAACTTTCTTATCTGTAGAATGAAAACGAGTAACGCTTACTTCATACAGCTATTGTTTTAAAATAGAAACCAGATATCCTCAATCCTGTGTTCAAAACTCATCGATGATTTCCCATCTCAGAGTAGAAGCTAAGCCCTCACGGTGATAGGAAAAGCTTTTCATAGTTTTTCCCCTTCCCCTCTCCTTCTCCCTCCTTATCTTCCTATTTTCTTTTACTGCTCTCTCCTCCTCTCCAGCCACGCTGCACTTTTTGCTGTTCCTTGGACACACTAAGTTCTCTCCTACCACAGGGCCTTTGCACTTGCTATTTCCTCTGCCTATAGTGTCCTTCTCCCAGATAATCCTCATGGCTCACACCCTCCATCTTTGCTCAAGTCACCTTCTCAGAGAGGCCTCTCCTGACCTCCCTATTTAAAATTCCAACACTCTTTTCTGCCCCCCCCCAAGAAAAACTGGCAAATACTCTCTCCCATCCCTGCTTTATTTTTCTCCTTAGCAGTTAATGCCATCTAATATACTATATATTTCAATATATTGTGCTTACTTATTGTTTCATGATGCCTGCCCCACTTCTAAATAGAAAGTAAACTCAGTGATGGCAGAAAACCTTTTGTCTGTTTTTCTTATGGCTGCATTTCCAGTGCCTAGAACAGTGCCTGGTCCACGGTAGCCACTTGATAGACAGATACTGGCTGGACAAGTATGAATATGGGATAAAGTATACCAAGGACGTAGCCCCTCGCTTGGTGCATGGTGGTGCCTGTTAATATTCATTCCTTTTCCTTCCCCTCCTCTGCTCTTGGCCCTGCAGTAAGAACTGGTCTCTCTGCCTCTCTAGACTTGCACAACTCATCACAAACACCTGCTGTACAAATAGCCTTTCACCCACTCGCAGAAGCCAGGAGCAGGAGGAAGACAAACAAGAAACCCCTTGTGGTGAGATTGAGTTGTTGCAATGAGTAATGCACAGGATTTATCGCTCACCTGTTGTGCCACAGACATTCTGCCATGCGCTGTGAGAATTCAGGCAAGAATGACGCACGCTGCCCGCTGGTAAGAGACTTACGGTCCGGGACTCAGCAAGCTTGTCTGTAAACTGTCGCAACTATTCAACTCTGCCGTTGGAGCACAAAGGAGTCTACAGAGAATACCTAAACGAATGGCCGTGGCTGCATTCCAATAAACCTTTATGCAACTGAAATTTCAACTAGTTTTCAGCATCACAAAATATTCTTCTTTTGGTTTCTTCCAACCATCTAAACATGTAAAAAACTATTCTTAACTCGTGGGTTGTACAAACGCTGTCAGTGGACCAGATTTGGCCAGTGGGCTACAGTTTGCCAATACCTAGTTTAGACAGGGGGGGGAGAATAAAATACTGTGGCTTGTAACAGGTTTAAAGTATAATGCTACATATTAAATCTCATAAGTGTTCGTGGAAGATGGCAGTAACCAGATAAGGACTGAGGCTGTCAGGGAAAGCTTTGGGGAAGAAGCAAAACTTAGGCTGAGCACCGAGGCATGATTAGGAACAGGCAGGCCTAGTGGAGGAATGGAAGGTTTCCCAGGCATGGACAATAATAATAGCAGTAATAATAACAACAACCCCTGAGTGTACGTGATATGGCAGGCTCAGTTCTCAGTGCTTTGCAAGCATTGTTTAGTTTAATGCTCATAGAAACCCTACCAGGAAATATATTTTACACCCCTTATTAAATGAGACCAGGGCTCAAAGGGTTAAAGATTTGCCCAGACGTGCACAGTCGGTGGCAGAGCCAGACTCTTAGCCTGGAAAGCCCACCCTCCTCCCAATTGCCGCTCCTCAAGCAGCCCCTTTGATCTAGATCCTCTCCCATTTCCTGTGATCAGATGCGGCCATGTCCCCTGTGTGCCTGCATTCATGTAAATAACCATTTCCTAAATACACTCAATGAAAAATCAATTACATAGCAAAGTGGCTGAGATTTGGATAAACAACCTAATTGTTCCCTCTGGGGCTGCAGGCTAAGCAATCCCTGCTGAGAGAAGAAAGAGAGTTAACATGTATTAAGAGCCCCACCTCAGGCACGGATGGATGCGTTCCCTTCCTCCTGAACCAGGATGGGTCTGAGCACCTTCGGCCACACCCCCCCCCCCCCCCCCCCCCCCCCCCCCCCCCCCCCCCCCCCCCCGCACAGAACCCCGGAGAAGCTGCTGATCTCTTGTACCACTGGAGACAGGGCTAACAGAGAAAGCAGTGTTCAAAGCAGACCTCTAACCCAGGTGGACTTGAGCCTTTGACCCCCCCCAGGAGGACCTTTCAGATGCCTTACGCAGAGATAAACGCCTCTCTGCCTTCCTCTGGTTGATCTGATGACAGTCTCTCCAGGTGGGCCACCTGCTTACACCTTCATCTGCCCCTCCTGAGTTCTGTTCCCTTCTACTTAAAACCTTGCAATTAAACTTTCCTGATTTTCCAATTAGGGCACTGTCCCTGGTGGATATGCAAAGATCCCAGGAAGGTGTATTCCATCAAACTTTATCAATCATTAGCATCTTGCTGCCAATTAGCTTTCAGGCCTTCTCCAAAGGAGACAGGCAATTAAAATCGAGCCATTGGCTAGAGAAGATGTTGAACCCAGGTTTAAGGTACAGGAGGGGAAGGTTGAAGCACAGCAAAACGGACTTTGGGAAGAGAGGCCCAGAGAGAAAGGTATGATTTTCCAAAAGCCTGACTCTGCATGGGGCTTCCTTCCCCGTCCTCCCCCACAACCGCCCCTGCTCTTAGCTGTTATCATCAGGCATCTGTGGTGGGTGGCTGGTAATACTCAAAGAAATGAGATATAGTTCCAAACCTGGGACTCAACGAATCATTACAACAGCATACAATACGCCCTGTAGGAACCCAAGAGTACATCTACCTGTTCTAGAGTGGTACAATGCTCCAAGGTCTGGCCATCTACCATGGTAGTCATGGAATGACTGAAAGAACCCTAAGCAGGGAGTCAAAGGACAAAGGTTCTAAATTTTGTTCTGCTGTGTGAGCATTTGCTGCGTGACCTAGCGTGAGTTCCTTTCCTTCTCTGGGCCGTGGTTTACTCGTCATGCCCTGATTTATTCGTTCAAGTTTGTGCCATCCTTGTTCCAAGCTCTGGCAGAATGAATATAGCAATAACCGACACCATTCCTGTTCTTATGGGTTTTACAGTCTAAACAAACATGAAAGAAAGAATTTCACAGATAAGACAATGAAGCTGGCTTGGATCAGGGGCTTTCGACCTTGGCTATAGATTAAAATCAACTGAAAGCTTTTAGAAAAAAATTTAAAAGATGAATATCTCGGCATGATCCCCAAAGATTATGACTAAATCTGAGAGGGCTCAGGCATAGATAGTTTTCTAATTTCCCCCAGGTGATTCTAATAAACAACCAGGGTTGAGGGCCGCTATAGTAGGCAATTTCTAACATTTCTTCCTGCTCCAACATTCTAATTAGTCTTTGATATTCTGTGAATAATCTAAGACACACATGTGTACGTGTATTTCTGGATATATGTGTATGAAAGAAAGACAAAGATACACAGAGATACAGAGAAAGACCAACCAAGATCATTTAGCACGTGGGTAGGACAAAATATTGGAGACCAGTGGGAAAATAACATACATCAACATTTCCCACACTTGGCCCTGAGGACTATTCAGGTGTGTGTTTATGCAGACTCTATTTGCCTACTCAACATGCTTCCTTCAGTTCCTCTTTGCTTATAAAACTCTGATGGAATGCAGGGCAGCAACGTGCACAGCTCTAGGTCTACAATTCCCAGCCTTCAGGGCAGCTAGACGTGACCAGTGAGATGCTAGTAGGAGCCATGGACTTCCTAGAAATACTTCCAAGAGATACTCACCCAGGGAGAGTATACTTATGCCCTTCAGCCCTTTCTCCAATTTTCTGCCTAGAACAAGGATATGATGGCCAACACAGCACTAGCTATCTGGAATAAGGTAGTAACTTTGGGGGTAGAAGTAATAAACCAAGGGTATTAGAGCAGTGACATAAAAGGAGCCGGGGTCCTGGAACATATTTTGGGGTCCTCGCCCCCTGGACTGCCTCCTTCTGTGTCTTTTCACCTTAAAAAAAAACTTATTTCTTCAAGCAACATGTCAGAGAGTATTTGACTCTGATACAGGCATTTCATACATATTTTTTTAAAGTCCCTGTTCCAATAAGTTTGGGAAATATTGCACGACCCCATGTGGTTCTTCACTTGGTCCATTAAGATTCTCTTTGCACATCTGCCCATGCTGAAGGCTCCTAACAAGAAAACCTGTTCCTTAGTTTAACCTGGCATTTCAGAGCCTGGGTTCCCCCACTCTCCTGTACCCCAATAGACGCACACACAAGCACGGCTGCACAGAGTGTCTTTTGACATGTCATAAAACTCATATTATTTGAGAATCTCTGACATAAATGCACAAATTTCCACCTGCCCAAATTCCAGAATACAGAACACCTACCTGAGCAGTTCAAGCAATCGAATGTCTGATTTGATTTCAGTTTGTGACAGAACAACCAGTTAAACGTTTTCTGTTCCATTGAGTTGCCAGTGACTTGGAGAAACAAAGTCACAGGTGCCCTGCTCAAAAACAGCTCCGGCAACTCAAATCTAGAATGACCCAAGCGAGTTTTCTCCCTCCCGCAGCCAGCGGCTCCATCTTGTTTGTCTTCTGCACTGACTCAGCTCCGTGCAGTTTACTGACCTGCGAGTCCTCGCTCTGGCCCACCTGGCAGGCTTCCAGGGTTGCAAACAAAAATCGAGGCTGCCCAAGGACTGGCTTTCAGAATGGAGCTTTGTTAGAAAAATCCATGTCTCAGGCAGACCTAGGAAAGTAGAAACTACCCAGTGATTAGCTTCCCCTTTGTGATGATTGCTGTGATCGTACATGTACAGCCTGCCCTGTTCCGGGTCACCATTTGGGTCTGGCCATTTCAGCATCCCAAGGAGATCGTTCTCATTTGAAATCCTTTCATATTGCAAAAAGCTTAAAATGAAAAAAAAAACAAATTCCTATAAAAAGGAACACAAAGAAATTCCAAAAAAAAAAGCAAATGTCTCTCTTTCCTGAGAGCTGATTTGGCCAGAGCTGTTGTTTTCCATCTCTTTTCTTTTCACCTATCCATGTCTTTAAATACAAAGTGGAACTTTTGTAGACAACATAGGCGAATCTTGTATTTTTTTTTAATCCACTCTGACATTCTCTTTTAACTAGTGTATTTAGATCATTCATATTAAAAGTGATTATTGATGTAGCTAGATTAATATCTACTGCATTTTTAGCTGTTTTCTATTTGTTGCCTGTGCTGTTTCTTTGTCTTCCCTTCTTTTTCTGGTTTTAATCAAGCATTTGATGTGATTCCATTTTCTCTCTTCCCTTAGCATGTCGGTTTACTTCTTTTAAAACAAAAAATTTTATAGTGCTTGCCCTGAAGTTTGCAATATACATTTACAATAAGTGTACGTCTACTTTCAAATAACACTATATTGCTTCACAGGTAGTATAGGTACCTTATAACAAAGTATACCCAATCTATCCTATATCTTATTATATTGGTGTCATTCATTTCAATGTTTCATTTTCTTTCAACACTTCTTTCTTTCATTCTTGTTTATTTCCAAAGTAAACTCTAAAGTTTAGTGAACACATGCATGTACATTTACTAAAAAAAAGAAAAAGAAAACTACACCTTTTATTATGTCTTTTGTTTTACAAATAACCTACAGTTTTGGCTGCAAATAACATTTAATTGTGGCAAAATAATGAAAATAACATATAGAGTTATTCTTATTTTCATGGTCTATTATAGCATAGATTAAGTATACTATATCCTTCATTATTTTAATCTTGACTGCTTTTAGTAATTTTTTCTACAAGATTAGAAGTAATCCTTCTTATAGCGGCTTTTATAATGTTTCCCAAATCATATGATGTTGATTTGAATAAAAATTTAAGTCAGAATTTTTCTTACAGAAAGTAAGTCGGATTTGCAGACTGGTTTGACAAGGAAGACTAGCTTTGCTAAACAGATTATGCACAAGACATTTTCCATAAATTGAATGAGCTAAATCTGAGCTATACAGTTTTTACAAAAAAAGATACCTAAAGCATGTAATAAAATAAATGCATCTTATTTCTTTAATACATTGAAACTTATAACATTTTAATTTTCCAACCATTTCTTAATAAATTGGACGAGAAAATTGCCTCTAAGTGAAAAAATAATAGATGTAATTAATAGTCATTAAACAAATTTTGGAAAAGGCTTTTTGGATATAATACCAGAATTGAGAAAGTTAATGGTTCTAAGTACGGATAAAATATACCCAAGGAAGTCTTTTTTTCTTTCGACAACACTGAAGGAGAAAATAATTTTTGATGATGGATCACTGTATGATTTGGGGCATTTGCACCCAAAAAGCGTTCAAATAATTGATGAAGTTACCATATTAAAACACTTCCTGTTCTCATCAACTTATTCATGGAAGCAATATTTCAGTGTGCACATCTATAAAAACAAAACAAATTTTCAATGAAGAATAGGATTGATGCTATATTCTCTTATTATAGCAATAAGTAATATTTATTATCTAACTGGGTAATTGCATTAATCTTGTTAAGAGATGCAGTCCCAATACATTTTTCCTATTTGTTAACAGCATTGACAAAATTTATGTTATATTTATGTTATTTTGGTCATTTGCGTGCTGTAATAATTATAATGATCACCCATTCAAGAAGTACTTTTAACATTTAGAACCTTATGGATATATATTAATATTAAAATTTCTGATCACACACAATATGAATGTACTTAACATTACTGAACTATACATTTAAAAAAGACTGTCAAGCATAAAAACATACTCCATTAGAATAAAATTCTGACGGAAGATAGAATAGAAAGACGAGTTTAATGAGGTTAGAGAATGAAATAAAATTTCCCAATGTTAAAGAAAGAGTTTGTTCACATAGGTTTTAAATGGACAAAGATAACTATCAAATAACTATGGTTATTTCGATTCCATTGAATACATTTTAATAAGTGATAATGGTTTCACTTTAAAGAGTCAATATTGACAATACCCTGAAATTATATCCTTTAGCATTATCCCAACTTATGGAGAAAATCATAGATTGTGATTTAAAGGTCTTTGAGGAGCTACATAGATTTTTGGGGTACTTTCAGAGTGTGTGAGCAAAACGGAAGGGTACTTCCTCGGAAACTGGGGTGCAGGAAGGGTCCTCACAGCAGAGGCTGGCCCTGTGCTTCTTGTGGAGTGGCTTTTTCTACCCTTGTCCTTTCTAGATCGTTTCTTATGGACAAGTCTTCCTCCTGGAGAAAGCAGTGACCCTGTGGACGAACGTTTTCAAAGGCTTGTGACTTTCTCCAGCTCTACCCATCTTATATGACATATATTTATGTTCAAACGGAACATAAATTCCTTTCTGTTCAAATGGAAACCCAGGAGGACCAGGTCTTTTGCTCTATGGACTGGTTCATTCGTTTAGTAAGGCCAAGAGATGGAGACCTTTATTTATGGAACATCCGCCGTGTTCTAGGTACAGTATAGGATGCTTTATATATAATCTCATTTGCTAATAAGAGAAATCAAAGTTATTATTGTATATTATTATCATTATACTAGGCATTTACTACCTACCAGACCCTGAGAACTTTACGTAACTGATCTTAATCAATTCTTAACTAATCCTATGAGGTAGGCATTATTATCATCCTCCTTTTGCAAACTGGGGCTTAAATAAATCTTCCAAGGTTAAGCAACTAGAGAGTGACAAAGCCTGATCATGATGCCAAAGACTACACTTGTGACCTCAAGCCTTGTCATTCCTGTTTAAAATGAAGCTCTGAGAGTTCCAACAAGTTGCCAAGATCACAACTGGGAAGTCCCAGGTCAGTCTGATTCGTTCGTTCCCTGTTGTGTTCCAGAAAGGAATGAAGGCACTGCCCGATAGCCATAAATATTCATGCTTATCCAGAACTCACCGTGGACATGATTCCCCTTGCTTCTCTGCCAATTTCATAAAATGCACAGAATTGATTTTACTATATCACTATCCCCCATCCTTTTTTTTTTTTTTTTTTTTTTTTTTTTGGCAAATGAAGCAACTGAAATCCCTGGAAACTTTTCTGAAACTTGGCCAGTCCCCTCAGGGTCCCCCACGCTCCTGATCAGAGCTGTCTGACAGCTGTGAAAACCAACCCCGGGCAGCTGGTGCGATGCCAGGCCCCTGAGCTCCCAGGGCTGGCACAGCCACGCCAGGATAAGAAGCCCTGACATACTCTTTTACGGTTTTGGAGATCGCTGAAGGTGTGGGCTCCGAACCGACACGTCCCTTTGCACAGGGACCTGCTGTCTGTCCACAGTCTCACTGGTGGGTATTTGAGCAGGAGCCGTTGGGCCGGGACATGCAGGAGTCTTCAGAAAATAATGCCTGCAGGGGGTCTTGAGGATGACTGTGGGTCTCATCCCTCCCTGCCACTCCCTGTGCAAGGTGCTTGCCCTGCTGCTTCACAAAGACGAGGTCTTCCCTGGCCCGTGCACGAGGACCTGTTTTCACTAATAACGTCCCAGGGAGTGGTGAGGGGAAGTCATTTAGACCCAATGTAACACGTGCAAAAATCCAAAAAGTGATTTAATTCTAAGAGAACCAGGGCTGCGGAGGAACATGCTGACACTGACAGAAGGGGACAGAGGTGACCAGAAGACTGTCATTCAGGGAGAGGTGGCGCCTCGGCCGATTGCCTGCTGGGGTTCCCCAAATTCCCCTGCCCACCCCCCCCCCTCATGCCACTGCTCCTGGCAATTTGCATCCCAAGGAAAAATAAGTAGTCTCTTATTGGTGCTTTTTTTAAAAAAAAAGATTAAAGGGGAAGCAATAGCTTTTGTTTTCTCTTTTTCCCAGTTGGCTAAACATGACATCCAACCTACAGGCTTGGAAAACAACTTGACGAGCAGTCGGAGTGATTAGATAGAACAGCAGCCCAGGGTACTCTCTCATGGAATGGGGGAAGCCCAGGCTGTCTTTTCTTCTGAAATTTATGGCAATCATCAGAAAAGAGCAGCTGTCAAACTTGCCTCCTGCCCCAGCGGGGCCACTGGGCCGCTGCAGTCTTTATTTAATTGGTTTATTAATCTTATAATGCAATACCATCCTCTGTCTCGTTGTGTCTCACTAGCTACCCAGGCCTGGACTTTGTAAATATGTTTAATTAAGCCGCAGAAGCCACGAGGCTTCTCTCCTCTTGGTTCCCCTCTCCCACCAGGCCAGAGATCAGACAGAGCTGAAATAAACAGGTGGCTCTGCCTCCCCATCCATCTGCTCCCACCTGGGGGTGGCAATGCTAGGGGAGGACATTCTGCAGGAAGAAATGTCCTCCACCTCGTCCAAGGTGTGCTGCCTTCGTCCATGGCAGGATGGCTGCTATTCTGTGGACAGACATCGATTAAGAGTTCTAGAGAGGGGCTGGGTAAACTCACACCTCACAGGTTCGGTGTGGCTGCCTGGAGGATGGGCATGCTTGTAGCTTTGACTTGAGCAGTGCAAAGGCAATTTATGTCACCAAAGTATTTGCACCCCTGTAATACTCTAAAATAAAAGATTAAAAAAAATGATTTAAAATACAAAAAACCAAGAGTTCTAGAGAGATAGGAGAGAAAAGGACACCACTCAAACTTTTATGTGTACGTCTCTCTTTACTTCACCACCCGCACTCTCGTGGGAAGGAGGTCTGCCTTCCACAAAGAGCCCTTCTCTAGGACTCTTTGAACTCCAGGAGACGATGCCCCAACTCTGGGGAGTAAGGGACACAGAGAGCCAGGAAGGGACGGGGAAAATGTCCAGAGATGGGTCTAGGGAAGAAGTTCGCTTGAATGTGTTCTGCAACTGCTGTGTGCACATCTGTCTCACCAAGAAACAGGGAGTCCTGGCAGGCAGGGGTGAGTATCTCATACAGGGAAGGGTATGCAGGAGACTATACGTGTGGAAGGAGGGAGGTAGGGAACAAGGAGGGAGGGAGGGAAAGATCAGAGGGAGGGGGAGAAAGAGGGAGGGAGGGTGGAAGGAAGGATGGGAGGAAGGAAAAAGCAGATGGATAGGTGAGGAAGTGGGTGGGCAGGTAGGTGGGTGGATGGATGGATGGATGGATGGATTGATAGAGTAATAGGGGTTTCGACTGGGCCTCCACTAACTATTACATAGACCTTGTGGCATCCGGAAACCAAGCCATGGTGTTCTTCTTTCCACAGAAGAGCCTTTTCCCAGGAGGACACTCAGAGAGTATGATCAGAGATGGCTTACGTGAAGTCCACACAGCACACTGCCAAAATGATGCCCACACAAAGAAAAAGAAAAAAAAATATCTCTACCACTTGTTTTGAAGATAACACGCTAAATGATTCTCACTTGGGTTGTAGAGGTTTTCCTTATTTATTCATCTATTTGTTTGTACTGAATCGTGTCCACAGGGCATCCAGAATAAACAAAACTGCAAACATTAAAACTACCATCTGGACGTGTCTAAACATCTGGATATTTGGCACCACGTTGACCCCGGCTGGTTGTCTTATGGCCGTGGAATTACAGCCCAGGGCAGAGGAGGAAGCGAGTGGAGACGGGTGTTCAGAGTGATCACACACCCCAGAATGCCCATAAATATCCAGATTCCAAATACTCTGACCCATTTTCAGGCTCTGTCCCAGCTTTTAATTTGAAAGATGTGGTCGTGATAGACACAGGGTAAAGGAAAGAGGACGAGGGAGAAGGAAGAGAAAGAGGAAGAAAGATGGGGAAGGAAGGAGAGAAGCAAGTGAGAAACGGAGCTGGCGGGGGGGCGCATCTCTGAGCAGGAGGAAGGCGCAGCTAGAAAGGGCACACTCGCACAAAGAAGTCCTAATCGATAGTTCCCCACGACCCACATACGGATCAGAAAGGAGGCAGGACAAGGGTTGAGACTTCTTACAGGCTGGAAGAAGATTGGCACCATTTTAAACATGACCTGGAAACACACCCTCCCCCCCTCGCCATGCGCACACGCATATGCATTCATGTGCCATATGTCCTTAAGATTCATTTTATTAATCCCATGAAGAGAAAAGCAGCCTCTCTCCAGAGTCCCCTCCCTGCCTGCCTGGTGCCTCCTCGCAGCCATTCTGGGCTTGCTGGAGTGTGTTTTTATTTTCTGTACTGGGTGATTGATGATATAAGAGCAAATGAGCTCCCACTGCTTTTAAGATGCATTTTCTTTCTTAAAGAGAAGATGATGTGAACATTGCTTCTCTCTGCCCCCTGCCTGCCTTGGCTGCGGGCCTGTCGCCACTGCAGCTTGGCAAGGGCCCTCTGGCAAGTGAGGAGCAGCAGCATCTCCTAGTCTGCAGAGCCCACCCTGGGGCACAGTTCTGTGGTCACTTTGCTCCCCCAGGCTTCTCCTCCCATCCCGGGGGAACCTCTCTGGGTGACTCCAGGCTATTTCCACCAACATAGCTCTGTACCAACACGTGGGAATCCAGCTGCCCAGCACAGGGTAGACCCTGTTGAATGAATGAAGAAATAAATGATGAATGATTCACAAACACTGAGATCTCAACGAAATAAATGTGCTCTGGCTCTGGGCTCCAAAGTGCTCTCACTTTCCCTCTCTCCCTCTCTGTACTACGGGCCTTGCTGTTCAAAGTCATCCCTGGACCAGCAGGCTTGGCAGTCGCCTAGGATCAAAGTCCCAAGGTGAGCTTGGTACAGATGAAACATCGAGAAGTGCAGCTACGTGGTCCTGAGGGAGGCGGGGTGGCAGGCAAGATGACCTCTCATGGCCCCTCCTTGCCTCACGTGTCTCTCAAAGTGACAGCAGGTTGACATGGTTATGAGAAGGCTTAGCTAGGGCCATTGTAGACCTACACGGCCGGCCTGGAATAGGGAAGGTGGAACTTCCACTCCTTCTTTCCTCTGGTCCTTCCCGCTGTTCTGCTCCTCTGGAGGTCCCAGCTGACAGATCCAGAGCTCAGCATGCCTTTGCTCTAACTAATTGCCAACAGTTGGCTGAAGCTCCATTTGTTATTCAAAAAGGCTCATTAATCTCCTAATGCCAGTGTAGCCCCTGCTGCTAATGGTGCCTCTCACCTCCCACACCCAGTTCAGATGGGGCTTCCCAGCTCCCCTGGTGGCAGAGCAGTGGGACACAGTGCCTTCTCAGCTTCCTTCTCAGAAGGCTGAACTGGTCCCTGGGGCCGTGGAGCCAGGCTGGGCTCTGCAGCCGGCTGGAGTGGTCCTTGGAGGCCAGATTCCATTCTAGGTCACCCTTGGGTCACAAAGCCTTGGAGTGGATCAGGTGGGTGGAAGAAGGGATTATGGAGCACCAGGAGGAGGGTTGTCTGAGACTTTTTGGACAAGCTGAGCTGTCTTCTCACAGCCCAACCAAGAAACCCCCCTCCCCTTGTGTCTTGGGTGTAGGGCCATGCTTTAATTTGGAAAATCAGGCAGGGTGTTTGGAGACATGGAAGAGGTGCATTCTAGAAAACTTAGGACGAGGAAGTCCTGAAGAACTACAGAGCCTTTCGCCGAGGTTTGCATCTGAGATTCAAACTTGCATTTATTCTATGTTTGAATGTTCTCCTGCCTTTCTGCTCTAAGTTGTGCTTCTGTGGGTCTGTCTTCCCAAGACTATAAACTCTTAAGGGATGGGATCTGTTGTGTCCCTCACATGCTGGTGCCCAGCACCTGGCCCTGCTAACTCATAAGTCACCCACCTAGACCCACACCTGGATTTGGGGTTCAAGGGGAGAATATAGAGAATAGAGAGGAAGAGGGGAAATGCAGGGAAGGAAAGAGAGCAGGTGCAAAGGGGAGCTGGTGGGAGCACATCTCTGAGCAGTGAGAATATGGTGACTATCTACAGTAAGGTGCTCGGTGAAGGCCAGTGCCACTGCCCGGTCTGTTCCAGCCAGGTGAGCTTCCCCAGCAGCAGGGCTGAGGCAGGTACAGCTTTAGGGCTCCCTCCTCTTTTTTCTTCCAACATTTTATTATGAAATTTTTGAGACAGAAAAAAAAATGAAAGAGTGATACAGGAAATGTCCTATATAGATGGTAGGTTTGTAAGTGTCCATCTTCTTTGCTGTTTTTGTTTTTCTAAAGGACCAGACCCTCTGGCCGCAATCGATTCCACAATATTGCCAAACTTAAGAGAGTGGGAGCAGTCCTTCTATGCACGGTCGTAACCAAGGGTTTGTTAGGACAACACTGCCCTCTGCTGGCCACAGGCTCTCTCTGCGCTGGGACAGCTCTGGCAAAGGGCTCCGGAAGGGCGGGATCAGATTATTCCCACCCACCCCACCCCCAGCCCTTTGCTTTGACCCTCCTGTGTCCACACTTAGCCACCCACCCCCCCACACACCTTATTCTGATGCGACCCATCCTGGCACAGCAATAGGCACCAGACTGAGACCCAGCTAAGCTCAGACACTTAGGCAGTGTGTTAGGCCAGCAGATGTCTTTGTGTCTTCATTTTTCTGTAACCATTGACTGAATGTCTGCTTGGTGAGGCGCAGGGCTTGGGCTGTGCGCAGTGCACAACCGTGTCTCCGTGCTGTGCATACAGAACTTGAGCGATGAAGCCTCGCTTTCCTCCTCAGTGAAATACGAATCATTAGACTCTTCCTTCCCTGCTCTAAAGCAAAAAGTGAGGAAGAGTAAGATGAATCTGGTGGTTTCAGACATACCTGAGAACTAAAAAGCATTCGCCTTGTTAAAGCAACAACTTGAATTTATTTCCAGGTGCTTTGTTGCCTTTAGGTAAATACCTTGGGCAGTGGCATATTTGTTATTAAACATCCAGAGGTGGTTGGTACTTAGATATCTCCACCCATGGAAAGAGGTACAGCAGAATGAATCATCGCGGACCTCAAACATGGGTGGCATGTGGGGCAAGGTCCCTGTGCAACTGGAAGCTGAGACAGTAGGACCTTACCTTTACCGCCTGCTTTGGTCAACATCAGTTAGAGCAGTGGTTCCCAAACTTGGGCTGGAACAAAACTACCTGGAAGGGTGTTAAAATCCAGATTGCTGCTCCCCCACCCTCAGTCTCTCTGGTTTAGTCTGTGGGGTGGGGGAGTGAAGCCCAAGCATTTGCATTTCGAAAATGTTCTCAGGTGCTTACCTGGGAGCAGACTGAGAGCCACTGGGCTTGGCCGTGCCATAGTAACAACTCCTGAATCTCAGTGACGTCACACCACAAAAATTTATTTTTTATTCATGCTACGTGTGGAGTAAGAGTCAGCGTGGCTCTGCTGCACATGGTCCCTCCAGGGCCCCAGCCGACAGATGCCCTACCATGACCTTACAGCTGCAGCTGCTGGAGCACACGACCTTCCTGGCTACTGTGACAAAGAGGAGGAAACCGAAGCATCGTGTTTGGGCTTTTAACTGCCTTATTGCAGAAATGATGACATAATTCACTCACCTTTCATGGACCAGAACTATGCACACGGCCCTGCCCATGTTCTAGGCAGGCGTCTTCCATGTCCCTACCAGGGCAAGAGAACCGGATGTTGGTGCACACTTGTGCTGTCAACCACGCCACCATCAGTCTTGAAAACAGGTGCAATCACAGCAAAATGGGCTGGGAGTTAGTGGAGACACATTGTTGACCTCTTACATGCTGGTCATAGAGTGGTGATGATGATGATGATGATGATGATGATGATAGTGATTACTGAGTGCTTACTATGTCCCAGGAACTATTCTGAGTAGTTTTTGCATATTAACTCATTTAATCCCCACAATAATCTTACAAAGTAAGTATCATTTGTGGCCCCATTTTATAAATGAGGAAACTGAGGTACAGTGTGGTTATGCAGCCTACCCGGGTTATAGAGCTCATAGAGACACAGCTGGGACTATAATCCAGCCAGTCGGACACGAGAGTCCGTGTTTTTAACCACGGTTCAGCTCCATTGCTGTGCAGTTGGTTTTATTTTTGAAGAGAGAGTAGGGGAGACTGTCGAAAGGAAGGCCTGGTTTCTGGATAAGCGAATAGTCCAAATGCAGATTATTCTAAAAACAAACAGTTCTACGCAGAGAGCATTCCCACATGAGCAGCTCTACTGGTTTACAAAAGAGTTGGCTCAAGACAAATATGTTAAAATGGGATCCAGTTCCAACAGAGGAGCTTTAAAAGCCCTCGTTGATGCCCCCCAATGTCTGTAAGGCCATGCAGGTAGTGTCTGTTCCCCCTAAAAGAACACAACCTTCCTAGTAATTGATCAGAGATGAGGAGGCTGGGACAAAACAGTTCTTGATTTTTCCCAAAGAATTGCTTCCCAGATCATACAGGTTGGGGAGCTCCTTACGTGGGGAGCCAGGAATGTTCTTACACCCACTTCCCTCCCTCTGCCCACCCCCTCCCCTCCCCTCGGCCCTATTCCGCCTGGAGAGACACTACAAGCTGTAGTGTCTCCACCCCAAGATCTGAGCATCTCCTCTTTCTCGACCCAGGAGGGCCAGTGACAGGTTGTTACTTAACATTATCATAGGAAGCGGCTTTAAGTCTCAGTATTAAGAAAACACAGTTCCTCAGGTTGAAGCGTCTACACGATTTGCTTTCCTCCTTGGAGGAGCAGGTGGGAGGTAGCCGCAGGGAGCCTCCGGCCAGCAGAGGGCGCTAGCCTAGTGCCTCAGATGTGAACTGCAGGTCAGCCCGCCAGGGTCATTCCCTGGCATCTCTGGGGGAATATTATTACCTCATCTCTGTTTAATCCAAAACACAGGATACTCGCTGGTCCTCGTTAGTGCATCAAACGGAGTCAGTCACTGGCCTCAAAATGTCAGATTTCTTCCAGGCGTTTTACAATCCTCTCATTTCCTGTTTTTCTTAATAAAAGTTGGAAATCTCCTGGGAAGTGATTTTTGAGACACTACATTTTTCAAGGCAGTCTGAAAATACTGACTATTTTATTTGGACAGCCATCAAGGATACGTGGTCAGCCTTCCATCCATCTGTCTCTCACATACACACAAACACGCACACACACTCAACACTCACAATTCCTGCTGACAGCTCAAACCCACATCTGCAAGCAGGCAGCCCACGGAGAAGGATGCCTGGGAATTAACCGAGTGCTCAAACAAGTTATTCTGCATTGAAGATCTGTATTGTGAAGGGTCCCCAGCCTGTTCGGGGCTGTGCTTAGCATTGCGAAAGGCACAGTCCCATGGAGCAGTGACTAAAACAATTCTTTCTGGTCTCCAGGTAGTTAAAGGCATGGAACACATCTTCCCTTTCTTGCAAGAGTACCTGTCAGATGGTCCGGCAGTGGGAATTGTGCTTTGGGAAACACGCAACAGCAGCTCGCTTCTCGGCTAATTCTGACACGTAGAGCATACTGCACGCTCCTGAAGGACACCCCCAAGGCTCTGACTCCAGATTGGGGATGAAAAAACGAGGATTCAGGATTTCACGCTGTCGGTAGATCCATGTCTTTCCTGAGAGGGCAGCAAAGGCAGCTCCCACTCCAGCAGGGGAGGCAGGCTGGCCCCACAACTCCTGCCGTGACCCTGTCATGCTGAGCAAGGTTCCTGCCCTCGGAGTTCAGTCTTCACCACCCCGGGGAGGTGTGTGGCTTGCCAGGGCTACCGCAGCAAAGTGCCATGAGCTGGGTGGCTGAAACAACAGAAATGGACTTTCTCGGTTCTGGAGGCGAGAAGTCTAAGGTTGGCAGGGTTGGCCCCTTCTATGATAGAGAATCCATTTCCTGTTTTCTCTCCTAGCTTCCCGTGGTTTGCTTGCAGTATTTGTCATTCTTGGGCTTCCAGAAGCATTACGCCTATCTCTGCCTTTATGCTCACGTGGTGTTCTCCCTGTATATATGTCTGTGTCCAGATTTCCCCTTTTTATAAGGACACCAGTCTTACTGGATTGGGGGACCCTCCCTACTATAGCATGACCTCAGCTAAACCTAACTAATTACATCTGCAATGACCCTATTTCCAAATAAGGTCACGTTCTAAGGTACTTGGGGTTAGGACTTTAACATATGGATTTTGAAAGGACACAATTCAACCCTCCCCCAACCATCACCCCACTTTCCAGGCCGGAAGGGTACCTTCAATGGCCAGGATATAACATGAAAACAAAATCATTCATTAGTTAGATTTTAGGCCTAATTTCTTCAGGATTGGCAATCTCACTAAGAAAAATAACCCAAATGTCTCTCTTTTGCTCCACCCCTCCAATTCACACCAAACATAAAGCCCCTTCCAAAGTTGCCCCAAGCTTTTATGTAAACCCTCAGGGATGTGTCATGTCTGTCCTTGAGCAAGTCCAGGCCGCAGGTGTTGCTGCAGCTCTGCTGAGCTGGCAGTCCCATGGGGATTGTCCTCTGCCATACTCAGGGATGCTCTGCCTGCCACTGTGGTCTCATCTGCTTTTCTCCCGAGCTCTGCAGTTCTTCTTGGTGACAGTCACTGATCCATCACACACCACCACCAGTGTCCTGAACCTTCTCGGTGCCAGCGTTGCTATGCAAGGCCAGAGGGTTAGAAATGGCTCTTTCTGCTTCATGGAACATTGTTAAGAGGTCCCCATAGCCATGCTCTTTGTGCCCTAATGCCTATGGGGTTTGCCGAAGCGAACCTTTCTTGTTTTAATTAGAATATCACCTTTTCTTCTGGGGAGCCCATATTAGCATGGAGCCACATGTGACTTTAAGTAACAACCACCAGGCCACCCTCTTTCCCTCTAGCCAGTGGTGTCTTCCCCAGGGACAGGCTCCTCCTGCCTCAGAATGCTTCTTCCAGAGCCTCCCTGGCTCCCCTGCACATTGGCTTCTGTGGCACAATCCTTTTGGTTGACCAGGACTTGGCCAGTTAGATCTGAACTCTACTGGTGGACACTCATGGAGGTTCTTTCCCAGGGTCTGCTTAACCTCAAACTTCTGGCCACCTCACCAGTTTCCTAGATGAGTCCAGATAGGTCTGAATCTCTCTTGCATTCAGCACTTCCTAAGCATCTACTAAGTTCCAATCATGGGCTAGGAGCTAAGGCTACAAAGATGAATAGGACATGGTTTGGGCTCTTAAACAATTTGCAATTTAGCTGGGAGATAGCCATCAAGAAGATATTTTCAATGCAAAAGTATAAATTGAATGATAAAAGCAGATGGATACAGAGACAGGATGTCATGGACCACCCCACCCCACCCAGTCCAGGGAACGCTTCTTAAGGAGGTAAAGTTTGAGATGGTTTGAAAGGTGAAGAAATACAGGACGGATTATCCTAAGCAGAGGGAGGGCGCCAGCATGACAATGTACATGAAGCACGAAACAGCAATGTGTGTGCAGGGAGTTGAGCCAGACCTACGCTGTGCCCTACAGCTTGGATTTGGTCCTGCAAGCAACAGGAAGCCATGAAAAAAATGTTAAACAAGAATGACATGTTCAGATTTGCATTGACAATCAGTCACGCTAGCAGGGCTAGTCAAGAATGGGCATGGCGGGTATATACATACATAATGAGTGAGAAGTGCACCGTCTGGGGGATGGTCATGCTGGAGACTCAGACTTGTAGAGGGAGGGGGAAAGGGCATTTATTGAAACCTTAAAATCTGTACCCCCATCATATGCTGAAATAAAAAAAAAATAAAATAAAAAAAGAATGGGCATGGGACAGGGACAAAACCAGAAAAAAATAAGACCAATTCAGAAGCCTTTACTATCATCCAGGCAGGAGATGATGAAGTCAAACCATGAAAGGACGGAGATGAAATTCAAGAAATATTTAGGAAGTAAAATCAGCAAGACTTGGGGATCTACTGGATGTGGAGGGGTTTGGGAAGGTGGGGAGTTTCAAGTGGCTCAGACTTCCAGGTTGGATGATCGAGAAGACAACTGAAGGGACAGGTGAAGGAACAGGTGGGGAGGAAGATACCAGGTTCTTTTCATAGCTCAGCGTTCCCTCGCCCCTGAACGCTCCCTACTTCACGTTTCTTACTCCCCACTTAGGTACGCTTGAGACATGCTAAACTTGAGGATGTCTCAACCAAAAGACCCCCAGTGGCGTGTGCATCCCTGGCCTAAAGAACTCGCATTCCAATAAAGAAGATGGACATGCATGATTTGAACGTGCCTAGACTCTACTATCTACAATTCCACAGTCCAATCTCCACCATTCCAAAACCCAAAGTGCCCCCTTGGAAGTCTAAAAGGAATTTTTAAAAATACAAATTTGAAGTAAGTTCATTTGGCAGCAAAATTGAACTGAATTGACTTGAGCTCGCTACCTGACCCGTCAACTGTAACCCACCAACCGTTCTACACAGGTATGGTGGCTCCCATTAGAGCCACGTGACAGGAAAATGAGTATTCCCCAGCAGAAAGGAGGTGGGAGTGTGTGCCCAGAACAGGGACAGAGTGCTACATACACCCCACAGAGGATGCTGGCAAGAATTCCCATACTGTCCAGATTGCATTATTCTTCCTACTCTGTAGATGAAGAAACCTGTTAGATCTGTCTGACATCAGCTGACAAGGACTCAAGTTTAAAATGAAATGAGATGAGATGGGAATCTGCAAAAGGGTACAAGGATCTGAACTGTCTTTATACTAAGACTTAAGATTGGTTGACTGTTTCATATCCCTTTCTGTTTTCATGTTGACCAAACACCAGCCACAGACGTGTTTTGTTTTACATGTCCAAGCTCTAAGTCACCCTGCTCTAATCCAGGGGCTAGAAGCAGAATCTCCCCCAGGTAGCACCTGTGTGGGTGGTGTATCGGTGTCTCTGCTGCAAGTTTCATCTCCCAGTTCTGTCCACAAAATGTCTAATAGCTAATGGTGACGATCGAGCAAATTCTCTTGTGATTCCGTCAGATGCTAATGCTGCCCTGCTCTGGGTTGGAAGGCAAGGGTGTCTAAGCCTGAGTTGCCTTTTTGGAGAAAGGAGGACAAAGCAATGGTCAGGAGTCTGGCTTACTGACTTGTTGGCTCACTGCACCCTCAGTCTCCCAGCTGCCATTGAAATCGGTTCAAGTAGATGTCGCCAGTGGCAGACTCAGCTTGGTCCCAGGCTTGGACCCTGGGACTGCCTCCTATTGGGGAGCCTAGAAGTCCCTTTTCTTTCAATGTCCACGAGTCTCAGTCAGCAGCCAGCCTCTCTCAGGTCCAATGCTCGACTCTGCCTTGTTCCCACAACCATTTCTCCTTGCAGAAACCCCATTTCCAACCCAGATTCCTCCGTTGCCATCCTTGCATCAAAACTCCACCCAGTTCCCAATTCCACCAGGACAAGGACATTTCCTTGCTTTGTTTCCACCTCACCCCATGCTTGCCTTGATGGTACCATCCATCCTGAATTCTCCTCCCAAGCCTCATCCTCATGCTACCTGCCAGCCTGCCTTCCTGGATCTAAATTTACATTTGTCAAATGAATTGATAAATTACTACCTGCTATTAACATATGCTATTAATATAAATATATTTATAATATAATTTACATTTGCCAAATGAATTAATAAATTACTACCTGCTATTAACATATGCTATTAATATAATGTAATTTACATGTGTCAAATGAATTAATAAATTACTACCTGCTATTAATACATCCTTAAAAGACACAAAAATCTACTCTAAGGCCTCAAAATTTAATAAAATAAATTAATTTAATAATTGAAAAGTTTGAATATACTGGAAGTATATGAATAACGTATTGCCAAATGCCGTGGAGAGAGTGGATTATTTTGTTACGGAAGATTTCATAGAGGAAGCAAGATATGAGCTGCTCTTGAAGTATGGTTAGTAATCCTTGTTAACTGAAGGAAAGGATGTGGTTCACAGATTTGGAAAGGAGAGCTTTATTTCTCATAAAGGGCTGGAACCTCTGGGTGGCCATTCTAACAGGCCAGGAAGCAGAGCCCCAGACAGAAGCCAGAAACACATGCTTCCAGGGACAGACAATGGGAACAGGAATTTATGCTGAGCAGGAAGGCCAAATATACATATTTAACAAGCTATAGGAGGAGTCATGAATATTTATGAAGGAGAAACATGCGCTTGCACATTCGAGCTGTATGCCCCTTTATGGGATCCATGTTCAGAAACGGCAGCCCTCTGAGGTCAAAAGGCAAAGCAAGGACACAAAACAACCCTCTTTGCGCATGCTCCGTGGGCTGGTTAAAACCACTTCGTGGTTGGTGGTCTCTTATCAGGGAAGAATGCTGGTCTGGAGCATAGGATTGGTTGCTGTTTAGCTCTTTAAGGAAAAAACGCTTGATAGGCATTAGCAAGGAAGGAGCATACATAATAAGGCACGTTTGACCTCCCATTCCATCATGGCTGGGAACTCAGGTTTAAGGTTTCTCTGGGGTCCCCTTGGCCAAGAGGGGTCCATTCAGTCAGCAAGGGGCTTAAGGTTTTGTTTTAGTTCGCATCCTCTAAACAGAAAAGGAGAGAACATTCCAGGCGGAAGAAACAGCCCATGCAAAGGAATGTGGCATGGAAGTCTCAGAACGCTGCCTTCTCCCATACTCCCACTCCTGCTCTACGCATACGTGTCATGATGCCCTCTTACCTCTTGTGGGTACTTTAGGATGCGACAATTTGTGGGGTGTACCAGCCATTCATTGCCTGTTACCACCCTATCTGGATATTGAGTTCCTCCTGGTCTCTCCATCTTTCCATTCTCGGCTGGGTTACAGGTTACCTTACAGAGAAATGTCCAAAATGACTGGCCTGGCCCTATTTCCAAGGCTGAGACTTGCAGAGCTTCTTCAGGTTGTAAAAGGAACAGGACCTGCCTTTGGTGCTGCCTTTTCCTCCTGTCCCTCGAATCTGCCTTCTCATGCATGTCCCAGTCCAGGAGAAAACAGAAGTCTCTCCTTCCCCTTCTCGCTCCCACACCCCATCTTGCAAGCCTGGGACCCAAACATGAGTCCGACTTTAGCAGCCTGATTTAGAGTCCTCTAGACGCCAAGAACAATCAATAATTTTCTAGCACTGCCAAATACTCTGGCCTTGCGTCTTCACAAGGATGTAACCCCTTCTCTTGTTGCAATCCTTCAGGCTGGTTGCTTTTCCCAAGGTTGTAGACGACCTGAGCAGGCTATTCTCTCGGCTTCCTCCCACCTGTAGAGGGGAGGCGGAAATGCTGAAAGCGGAGATCAAAACAATCCACGACAAGGAGTGGCAACACCAGCCTTCTCCTTGTCATGCTGTGGACTTGCCTCCAACACAGAGTGGGAGTGCAGGAGCCAGCCTTGGACCTGGAGTGTCTATTGTGCGGTGTTTGCAGGCCGTTGTCCTCAGCCCACAGACCTTGCCCCGGAGGCACCGTGCCTGCACTCCATCCTCCCACCAGGTTCGTTCAATCCGTCTCCAAAGGTCAAATTTGTGCTGTAGCACCGAGAACACTCAGACTAGGGATCTGGTGTCTAAATCGAACAGTCGTTTCCGTCCTCAGCAGTAGATCATGTCTGCTGATTTCTGCGTATTGCCAACGCTGCCACTTAAATGTTCCATCTTGGGAACGAAGGCAGAGGACATTTAGGTGGTGATGCTGCCGCTGCCCTGGCAACCCTCCTCCTCCTCCTGAAAGCCTGGAAGCGGGGAGGGGGAGAACGAGGGCGAGGAGTGGAGCGAGAGGGGTCCACCTCCCTGCAGGGGTGCCGAGGGAGAGCTGAAGAAGGGTCTTACTGTTGCGATTGTCCCCAAGGCCACCTTGGGGTGGATGTGTCCCCGGAAGGCTGCCCGGCTCCCAGGTCTAGGCATTCCAGTTGTTCAAGAGTCCTGGTTGTCACCCTCCCAAACCCATAAGCAAGGAAAGGTTTTATCTTTCGCTGCCCCCCTCCACGCCCCCACTGACTAAGTCCTCTAACTAGGGCAGACATTGGACTCCTTGGAGACCCGTGAGCTCGGGAGCTCAGGAGGGCTCCTTTCTGGAAAGGACAGTTACACCAACGGGGAAAGTATCTGTGACTCTGCATAATGGGCTCCGACTCTCTACCTGGAAATCCTCTGTCCCGACCTCTGGCTATAGGTGGCCCCTTGTCCTCAGTGCAGACATGGCCCCTTCCTCCACCCCACCTGCTGCCTTTACCCAGAACTCTGGGGCCACCTTACTGGCCATATTGGTCCACTCATTCGAGCCCCCAAAGGGTCCTCTGCCTGAGTGCCTGACATTTTCCTAGCACTTCACACGCGTTCTCTCTTTTAGTTCCTATGACCCTCGTATTGAGGAAAATATTCCCTTATGCCCATTTTTCCACCAGAGAAACTGAGGCTCAGAGATGTTTTTAAAATTGTATAACTCCTAACCTCTTCACTACGGTGATTCTCAAACGTATGACAGAATTTCTGGGTCTCTCTGGGGAAGGCACTCATAAAAGTCAAGCATTCACTTATTCAGTAGAACTTTCCAGAATGCCTGCTGCATGCCTGCTCTGTGCTGGGCACGGAGGGGATCAGAGAAGATGGTCAGGTAGTACCTGTGTCTTGTTGAGTCCTTTCCACAGGTGAGGAGGGGGCTCCGTAATCGTGCCTGGGAAGTTTCCAGAAGGCTGACATCCGGGGCATGACAGCTGTCGATCACCCGGTCCTGATGGAGATGAGGCAGAGGAGGGAGGAGGAAGGAGAGAGGAGGGGGAGGAGAGGCGTCCCACCACCTGGCACACTGCCTTCCCTTCACAGACACCAGGCAAGTATTTGCTGGCGCTTAAAACATTAAAGAAGGCCGGGCGTGGTGGCTCAAGCCTGTAATCCTAGCTCTTTGGGAGGCCGAGGTGGGCGGATCGTTTGAGCTCAGGAGTTCGAGACCAGCCTGAGCAAGAGCGAGACCCCATCTCTACTATAAACAGAAAGAAATTAATTGGCCAACTAAAATATATATAGAAAAAATTAGCCGGGCATGGTGGCACATGCCTGTAGTCCCAGCTACTTGGGAGGCTGAGGCAGCAGGATTGCTTGAGCCCAGGAGTTTGAGGTTGCTGTGAGCCAGGCTGACGCCACGGCACTCACTCTAGCCT
>VSMD01086415.1:0-24306 GCA_008750895.1 Mirza zaza
GTGCTTCACCACGGCGGCGTTCCCGGGGATGTTCCTGGCCAGCACCGGCACTTCCAAGTCCATCGCCTGGGGGGGCAGGAGGAGAGAGGACAAGGTGGGCAGTCGCCCTGGAGCTTCTATAGTGAGACGCGGACCAACCTGGGGCAGAGTAGCTCCTTGGGTACCCCTGGCACCTCGCGAAACATGCACCATGCCAAAACAACAAAGCACATCCCAATCCCAACTCTGCACGTTCAAAATCCTGCTGAATTTTAACTACGTTACCATAGCTGGAAGCTCCGAAAAACTGTTACAGTTTGTCCGACATAATTACTGCCGTGCCGTGTTGCTACAAAGAAACCCCTGTCTGCAAATGTTCATCGGATGGTCCTTCACCGGCCGTTTGGAGTCTACCTTTTTAATCACCGTCATTACTCCCACTGGTGAGTAATTGCCCTCCAGCATGGGCAGTGTGAACGCCACCAGCACCAGACCCATCGCTCTGACTCGCAGGCAAAAGGAGGAAGGAACGTGATCTATCATCCCGATTATTCGAGGGACCGGCTTTCCTTTCCCAAAGGTCTGGGGACCGGCACCCGACGTCCCACACACAACCGGGGGCGAACTGGCAGTGAGACCACAAGAGGGAGCCCCGAAGGCACAACACCTTGGTCACCTGGTCCGGCAGCGCTTGCAGGCTCTCTCTCTACGATGCTCAAAGATTAATGACGCCAGGTCAAAGGACACAGGTCAGTGGCTGCCTAGGGCTGCGGGGTGGGGGACAGGGGGTGGGATGTGGCTGGAGGGTAACTTATAACAGGTCCAGGATTTTTTTTTTGGGGGGGGGGTTGATGGAAACTTTCTAAAATTGAAAGAGGTGATGGTTCACAACTTGCGGATGTTCTAAAAACTATCAAACTGTGCACATTCAAACCATGTGACCTGTGACTTTACATTTCAATAAGGCTATTACATTTAGAGAATAACATTTCACATAGCACCAAATACCTCCGGATTTCATTCAACGAACCTCAACCGTGTGACCTGCAGTCAATGACAAAAGCCCCAGAGAATAATCTATAAAACGTAGAGTATGCCCAAATATTGTTTCTCAATGAATTTATTTGCATAGTAAATTAATATTTTATTGCTGACTTTTTATTGTTCTAGAGACAAACAAAACATCATACGCCTGGTGATTTCATAGAACAGAAATTAATGAGCTTTCCTTTATCTCAGGAACTTGTTTGTTTTTCAATCCAGTGGCAAATTTGGGAGCTTCATCTTTCCCTAAGGCCACGTTTTAGCCGTACGAAAGTAGCATTCTGAGTCGATTATTAGGGCTTGCGTCCGCCCTGGGGGAGAGGTGAGGCCCAAATGACAAGCAAGTTCTCTTCCTTGCAGCCAAGTAGTTTCTCCTTAGTGCTGAAGCTGTGCAGCCCGCAGGTGACGTTTTCTGTCTGCAAAGCAATGCCACCCTCACGGGTGCTGGGGACAGACCGGGCATTCGGTCCGTGCCGTTCTAGCGACGCTAAAAATCTTGCTGTTCCTTCCACCGGATGCTCTCCCCTGCACATCTTAATGTGACCGGCTTTTCCCGCCGTTGAGGGCTCAGCCCAAGTGCCACGTCCTCTCTGTGTTTCCTGGGGCTGTAGTGACAGCATCACAGATTGGAATCACACAAGGGAAGTTTGTTTCCTCAGGGTCCCGGGGGCCGGAAGTCTGGGACCAAGTGTCAGCAAGGCTGGTCTTTCCGGGGGAGTGCCGTGAGGGGACAGGTCTGCCCCAGGCCTCTGCCCGGCAAGGAGGTGACCGTTTCTTCCTAGTCTGTTCACAGCGACCTTCTCTTCCCTCCACGCACGCCTGTGTCTGTTCCGATTTCCTCCTTACAGGACACCCCTCACACTGGGTTAGCGTCCACGCCGATGACCTCACTGTATCTCCAAATACATCCACGGGCTGAGATGCGGGGGTCCGGGCCCCCACACGGGAATCTGGGGAGACACACGGCACCCACCGAGACCCGGCCCGCCACTTCTCAAACTGGGGCTCCGGCGCGCCCTGCCGTCCCCCTTCTCCAACTGCGCTTACCACGTTCTAGGCATTCCACGTCCACGCATCCATTTGCCCGTTTCCTGCCCCTCCTTCTGCCCCTCAAATGCCATCGGCTCCACGAGAATAGAGTCAGTCCCCCACTGGGCTGTGTCTCTGCAGCCTGGCCCCCATGCCGGCTCAGCACGCGGGCAATCGATGAATTTGTTAACCCCTTGCACTTGCTTGCTTTTTTCTCCATTCCTTTATTCTACTCGGGATTTAATTTTTTAAATACCCCATAGATTTTACAGAGTGCGGCAGTAGAATAAAAAACCGGAGTTTCTTTTCATACAAACTCATTTATTTGGATTTTTTTTTTTGTATTTCAAATTATCGATACATTCGAAGAGTCATTTTACTCTCTATAATTTTTCACAGCGTGAGCTGCTACCGATGCTAACCGTGTCGAGTCTCACTCGACATCCAAGTGCAAAGGGCTAAACGAGGGAAGGAATGAACGTGTCCACCCACCAGCGTCTCCTCACGGCCTGAGGCTCTGCGCTGGGCAGCGGCGGGAAAGTTCCAGGCCCCGCCTTCGGGGAAAAGCGCGGTGCAGCAGAAAGGATGCAACAGCACGCCCTGACACCCTGCCCGAGAGGCCTCGACAGGCGGGGAGAGAGGAGAGGGACCTGGGATCTCGGGGATGCACAGTCGCAGGAAACCAATTCCGAAGTCGCCTCTCCAGAAACCAGCGAAGCGTGTCTTTGACAGCAGAGACACCTCGCACGGGAAGAACTCCCAGACGCAAACGACAACGAGAGGCCCAGGGACTGAATCACCAACACAGGCATGCCTTCCTGCGTGTCCTTTTTGTGGCGAGAGCACTTCACACCTTCTCTTGGCGGTTTCCAGGGATACGATGCCTTGCTATTAACTGTAGCTGCCCTGAGGCACAATAGCACCCTCGAACCCGTCCCTCCCAGCGGAGATTCTGTGTCCCGTGACCAACGTCTCCCCACTGCTCTCAGCCCCAGCCTCCGCTAACCACCATTCTACTCTCTGCTCCTGTGAAAACGCACTTGAACTCTTATTTTCCTCAGAGGCGCCCTTCAGCCTCTTATCAGGGGGATGGAAACTTCCTATTTGTAGACTCTCTGCAAGAGCCTTTATGGCGAGTCCATCACCTTCAGCAGAGCTGGCGAAGGCTCACATAGACACAGCCTCTGGTCTACACTGCAGGCCACTGCAAGACGCTCAGCTGCCAGGCCACACCCCAAAACAAGCGAAGCCCAGTTTTTTTCTTTTTTCTTTTTTTTTTTTTTTGCGGGGGTGGACACCTGTCATCTGTATTTATAGTTTTTTAACACATCAAGTGCCACACTAGAAAAAAAATTTTTTTCCCCTGGGGCCACGGTGTTTTATTAATATCACAAAAATAGAATAAAAACTCGGAAAACAAAACGATTCTTTCCAATTTAATGAACAGTTTGTTATTTTTTTTTATTGTTTTCTGTGCGTGGGTTACGTGCGACTCGAAAAATAGCTCACGCGGCTCCAGGTAAAGAGGCGTGGGGGCCGCGCACGCTGCACGAGGCCCCCCTGGCTCAAAACTAGCCCGAGTTACATACAACTCATGTGGCCGTTAACGTGTTAAGCTGCAAGGTCATTCCGAGGCCGAAAACCACCCCGTCTAGATTTTCCTGCAGAAAAGTTGGTTGGCCTGCAGTTCAATGGCCTTGACGGAGAGTGTCAAGCGGAGATGGCACTGTCCGGGGTGTGCCCCTGGTACACACACACGGTGCGTGTGGACCTCACGTCATCGGGGTTAGGGTGTTTCTCAGCAGGGATGCCAGTGGGGGCATTCTGGGGACAACTTTTTGATGCAAAGGACCGCCCGGCACCTTGAACGACACTCCACCTCCCTGCAGCCCCTCACACCTGGGTAAGCACCAGTAGCATCTTCCTAACCACGGCCACTCAAAAAGCCCTTCACCTTCCAAAGCGGGTAAGGCATCGTGCTACCTGTACACGCGCGCACACACACGCGCGCACACACACTTCAGAGCTGACCAAGGTCACCATGACGCATAATCACATGGCCTTCGAAACGCCCTGGCGTGGTTCTCAACCACTAGGGCTTGATCCCGGAAGCTAAGAGGCCAAGAGTCATCTTCTTCCCTGTTCTTTGCTTTTGAGGACGGCCCTTTTATTCTCCTGGGAGCTTTGTGTGCGTGCATGCAGGCGCCACAGCCGGGGGGGGGGCCTAATTAGGAAGACTAGGATACGAAAATGAGTTTTTACGTTCTTTTAATGTAACTCTCTGCGGGACCCAACTCCATGATAAGCTCAAAACTTGAAAACAACTGATTAGTTGCCGGAACATCCGCCCTGCTGCCCACGCATCCAGCTAAAGTTTGCTTCTCGGAGTCTATCAGCAAGAAATGTGTTTCAGCAAATGGGATTTTTATACGCTTCCAGGGGAAAACACAGCTAATTCTGAAAGGTCGAAAGATCGCTTCCTTCAAGAGCGGCGGGCGTTTAGGGCATGATGAACCACTTGGGCTATTTGAATCGACCCTAATGAAATGCGCCCTTACCGCTCCTCTGAAATCAGTTCCATTCAAAACCCTTCGCCCAAAGGTTATTTTGGAGTTTTCGAAAGGAACACAACATCAACACTTTAAGGCAGCCGGAATTGCTAACAGCTGCCTTTCCTTTGAAGTAGATGAGGTTTGGCGGCAACTCATCCGAGGCGAAATGCTGTGTGTGCTGCTTATGAAATCATCCCCGGCTTCCACTTCACCTTTCCTTAAAGGAGTCGTGGAGGGGGGAAAAAGTATATCTACATACAAAGGAGCGATTCAGCGGTAGCTCAAGTCCCGGCAGCAGAACAGCGCACGCTTTTAAAGCTAATACGAAGAGTAAGATGCGTGGCTCCGGCGACTACAGTTGAAAGCGCAGTGGAGAGACTGATACTAATCGCTGAGCGTAGACGGAGGCGTCGGCATCTGGCTGAAGGGGAAGAAGTTACAGACTCATGTTACGTGCAAGATGGTGCTAC
Organism: Mirza zaza; assembly: GCA_008750895.1. Taxonomy (NCBI): domain Eukaryota; kingdom Metazoa; phylum Chordata; class Mammalia; order Primates; family Cheirogaleidae; genus Mirza; species Mirza zaza. The sequence goes on from VSMD01086415.1 coordinate 5,075, forward strand.
CGAAGTGTGCAACGCCGGAATCATTCGTGGGTGTGGGTGTCCGGCTTCTACCAACTCCCCTGTGCGTTTTGTCTGGGGCGTTTTATTGATTTATTGCTTTCTGAAATGATGCCGGATTAAAAGAATATATCAGGCATAGACATCAGGCATTCCTTAAATGTAGCGAGAGGATATTTTTCCCCCCCTACTTTTACCACGTTCTCCGGAAAACTAAGGCTCGCAAATCGTACCCTGGGTGAGTAAATTCGGTACCTTCAGTAGGTACCCAAAGAGATAACTGGATGATGTTACAAATATGTATGATAGCCTCATGGCGTCGCTCTAAGTAGACGTGGAAATAAGAGCTCTGCATATTAAGAAAGAAGCCGTGAACAACCTGACTCAAAGACCTCGGGAGCCCGTGGCCAAACGGTTTCCCTCCTACGGCAGCAGGTCCCGTCATGTGCTCATTGATGCTTACACCACGTGTCTGTCACATGCAATGCACGTGCTGAGAGCTGCCACGCCTGCAGTGGCTTGAGTTTCAATGGCGAGAAAACCCAGTGCCGAGGGGCCTGTTCAGCCAGGCACCAGCCGAGCCCGGTCCTCGCTGAGCTGGCTCTCCGCGGGGAGGAGTCCTGGATGCCATGAGCCAAACAACAGACTCAGGGAAGGAGGGTCTCTCTGTGTTGGACGCGTGCTGCTCGAGCACCCAGCATCGGGCAGTGAAGACACCCTACCCCAAGACACTCTCCTCGAGAGGAGATGCTGCAGGCAGTCACCTTGCAGAGGGGCACAGGGATCGTCACGCCCGGCTATGGACGAGACAGCACAGCCGAGCCAGGGCCCGCCAGGGTTGGGGAGCGGAGCCCTCTCACTCAGCCCCAGCCCTGCGCAGGCAGGACCCGCAGGAAGCCGCGGAGGTGCCGGGAACGCGCATGCGGCCAAAGGAGAGGAGGCGATGTGAGGGGACTGGATTCTGGGTGACGAGAATGGGTCCACCCTGGTCCCGGCCACCCCATCATCGCCTGCGATTGCCACCCCGTCCCCATCTCCTGCCACCTGCGGAAGTCCAGCCCTTTCCTCTCCCTCAAATCCGGGGATGACAAGAACGTGCAGACAAGAGGGAGGAGAGACCGAGCTGAAGGAGGCTTCTTGCAGAAAGACGCCTTCATCCGTCTCCTGCCTGGCCTCTGGTAACCTCAGCTGCCCTCGGGCCAGAGAGGTCTCTGGGGGCTCAGAGTCGCCCTGCCATCCCAGCTTTATTTTACGTGGCAGCCGGCAGAGGGAAACAGCAATGAGAAACGCGATGGCACTTTTTTTTTTTAACCACTTCGGCACGAGCGTCGACTATAGTCGACAGCCACAGATGAACGGCGCACAGTGACTTTAGCCGACAGCCGTGATATGCCTTTTCTAATTTTTCATTTATCAAGATAAAATTGTGAACACTTAAAAATAACGTCATGAAAACATGTATGTCTACGTTACCTATTCTGATATTTACATGACAAGTAAAGCTGCCTGTAAAATCAAACAAGCTCTCAGTGCTATCAAGCTTTCCTCATCACACAAGAGCAAAACGGACGCGTCGTCAATGCACAGCACAAGCTACCGTGTGGACCATGAGTGCCGGCGGTGGGCCGGTGAGCGCTGTACCAAAATGTTTAAACTCCCACTCAGAACTTTGGAGGTCCCTTTACACGCCAAACGAGATGCCGGTTTGCTCTTTCAGCTTTGAGAAGTGCAGAGCTTTATTGACAAAGACATCGCCTCCCTAAACAGGAAAAAAAGTGACGGACGGTTTCGTCCTCCCACGGTCGTTGCTCGAGTTACATGATAATTACCTCCAGGATGGCAGCGGACATGCCTTCGGAGACGGAGCTGTTCACCACGGCGAAGCAGTTCTTCACGGCCGCGTGCAGGTCTCCCTGGGGCATCTCCCCGATCTGCCGGACCCCCGAGGCCCTGAAATGACACGGGGCAGGGGGTGGGGTGGGCAGGTCTACTTCCGGGTCCCCCATGGGGGTGGGGAGCTGGGAGGAGGAGAGGTGACAATCCGGGAGATATCGCAAAGCAAGTTTCGTGCACGCGGTGAGGAAAACCACGTGGGCTGAGCCTACATCACAGCTCACACCCCTGATCGGGGCGGGAGGGAGCCAGTTAACGAGCCTATTCCGACCAAGACACCTGCTCTCAAATACCGGAAAAGTCAGAGAGAAGATTTTTTTTGACACTTTCCTCTGTATGATCTAGAAAACATTTTCCTAATAGTTCAACCGTTTTTTTTTTTTTCCCAAATAATTTTTAAAGATACTAAAGGGACAATAAGAAAAGAAATCGTAAACAGAGAGAAACAGAAGTGCTCAAATAGAGAGGACAATGCAACACGAGCCCGTGTTCCCAGCACTAGAGTGGACAGGTATTTCACAGGTTCTGCCTGGATGTGTCTTTTTTCATCAAACAATGTATTATAAATCTGCACCTGTCTTTGATAGTCTTCCCCACGCCCCAACTCTCTCGTGGTTTGGATGCATGTTCCTTCGAGTACCCGGTTTATACCGTTGCAGACATGCGCCTGCGTCTCAGAGCAGTTTAAAGCCCCCTGGTTATACGTGGGGATACAGTCAGTATTGCTTAGACCCCCATGTGGCTGGCTGGGGGAAGGGGGCGCCCGTGGGATCCGGCTGGAATCCTGGAGGCTGTGAGGAAGTCGCCTTGCAGGGGGCTGACCTAGACGGGGGATGGGTCCCTCTGGCCCTCGCTCCTTCCCGTCTCCCCAGTTAAAAGGATGATCGCGGCAGACCTGGTTCTAGGGCCACCTTGCCACCAGCGGGATGGGGGCCACAGGCCACATAAAGGCAGAACAGAGACCAAACGCCCCAAGATCTCGTCCATGTCTGGGGGGGGGGAGCCCCCAGGCCAGTCCTCAGCCGATCCCACTCGGGTGTCTGTGTGGGAGCGAGGAGACCTCCACCTGTCTGAGCCGGGGCTGTTGGGGTCCTGGCGCACAAATGCGACCCGTGACCAACACACTGACAAGCTGCTCTCCAAAGTGGCTGCACCAATGTCCCCCTCCTCGGCAGGGCGTGAGAATGAGGCCGTTTCCCTCCATTCCTCCAAACTCTTGATACTTAAGTCTTTTCCATTTTCCCCCCATGGTGCCAGTAAAAATTATAATCCCAAAGGGGTTTCCATTGGCATTTTCCTGGTGACCAGGCAGGCCGCACATCTTACGCTCTCAGTAAATTGGTTTTCTTGCCTGTAAAACGGGCAAATAACGGTGCCGGGGATCTCCCTGGGCCATCGGGAGAATCGGATGGGGGTGGTGCGCGGAAATCGCGTGGGACAGCGCCCGGAAACTGTGAAACGTGGACCAGCCTCTCAGGTTTGCTCCGCTGCAAAATGCCCAGGACCCGCCTGTGCTTACCTTTGCACCTTGGCTTTTACTTCCCGCGTAAACACCGGGTCAACCTGCAAGGAGACAAAGACGAATGTCAGCGAGAGCCCGCAAGGAAGCTGCCTCCAGTGAATCACGTACCCGGCAATCAGGAGACAGGAAAAATAAGCAAGTAGGAAACGGTACCCCAAGCCCAACTAGTAAATAACAAAAACAATAATGGTAATAAAAAGAGAAAGAAGGGAGACAGGGTTCCAAAGAAGTATGTGTTTATGCCCCTGCTTGTCCTGGCTGGGGCCGGGTGCGGTGGGGGAGAAGGCGTTAGGCCAACCTAATATCTTGAAAGAGATTCCTTTTGTTCAAATTATCCTAAACAATAGAGTCACAGTATAACCCTAACATCTCATAATGCAAAAAGTGAACAGTTCAGTGAAAACCTTCTTTGCGTTCTACATATTAATTTTCAAAGTAATATTAAATATTTTACTGATGATAATTTTAGTTACAAATTTCTCTTGGTTTTTTTTTTTTAATCTCATTGGCATGCCTCTGCTCTCATGATTAACTATTCAGAGAAAGGTAATTTGTTGAGGAAAAAAATGGAATTTTTATAAGACTGCTGAAATGCCTAATGCTGTAAGTAAAATTTAACCGAAGGTATAACAGCAACTTTCTAGTTGAAACTAAAACACTGCCTTAAGTTTCTCTGGGTTTTACCTTCCACATCAGTTCATTTTCAAATCTCTTAGTGAAGCCGAGTGGAACAAAACACAAGATAGAGAGAGAGAGAAAAAAAAAAGAAGGGTGGATATTTTTATTTAATGAAAGCGCATGTTATGAAATTTTAAAAGGCAAAGGCATCTAAAGCCGCAAAGAAAATTCTCATTTCCTCCTTCCAAGCGTATTTGTTTTCCATCGAAATATATTGTTTCAACTCCCGGGCTTAAGGGAAATAATCTTTGATACAGGAGTTATCGTGGAAAGTCATTAAGCTGTGACGCTCGAGCCGAATGCTCACACCACGCTCCTTATCAAAGAGGGGCAGAAAAGCACCCGCCCCGGCACCCCTGCGAGCAGGAGCCACACGCTTCGCTGAAACGGTCAAACCGAGAGATCAAAGCAGCTTTAACAGAAACCAGAGCCAGGCTCCAACCGCCCCACAGCTAAAACAGAATCCTAGCTTGTCAAAGCGGCAAAGGGACACGGGCAAGAAAAGATCTTTCATGTAACGCTCAGAGGATGCAGCCCGAGAGCCAGGCACCGTTCCGGACGCTGCCCGAGTCCTCACTCACTGACCCCTCCTGGCAGACGGCGAGGCAGGTGGCGGTGGCTCCGTCATCCCCACGTTACAGGTGGGGAAACCGAGGCACGGGGTGTTTAACCACTTGGGTACGAGCCACGGACTATAGTCGACAGCCACAGATGAACGCGCACAGCCGAGCGTCGACATTAGCCGACAGCTGTGATATGACTTTTCTAATTTTTCATTTATCAAAATAAAATTGTGAACATTTAAAAATAGCGTCATGAAAACATATATGTCTATGTGACCTATTCTGATTGACATGACAAGTGAAGCTGCCTGTAAAATAAAACAAGCTCTCAGTGCTTTCAAGCTTTCCTCGTCACACGAGAGCAGAACGGACGCGTCGTCAATGCACAGCACAGATCACTGTGCGGACTGTGAACCCCAGCTGCGGGCGAGGTGTCGCGGCCGGCGAACACCGTACCGAGGTGGTTAAGTAACGTGCGCCCAGGTAGCTGGCTCTAGGGTCCATGACATGCATGTATAGCCATTCTATGATGCTGCCATGCAGAGCTAAACTCGTCGTGGTTCCGATAGTGAACACGTATCAATGGCAGTTGTGGCTGGGGCAGGGGGTGTCACCTAAGTTGCCAGCAGTCAGCAGCTGCGAGTGACGGTGTGGATTTAGTATGGCACTGGGACCTGTCTTTTTTTTTTTTAAGTGCTTGCTAAGAATGACCACAAAAATAAACATACGTATGGGTTCTAAAAAATCAAAACACGCAGGGCACCAGTGATTTTTTTTTTTTAAGCACTCTAAGAACATCCACTCTACTATTTTGTAAAAGGCTGGGAGAGTGGAAAAGTACCGATTACGAACAAGCAGCAGAGGGACGATGGTATTCAAAAGAAAGCTACAGTCGCTGCCTCTGGGCTGGGCCCAGACAGGTTGGGGCAAAGGTGTTCACGTGCCACACGAGCCCAGCCACGGGCTTCCCGTCGGCGAGACGGCCCCGGCCTGGTCGTCACCCATGCGGGCCTGGCTTCCGAACGCGGGCGGCCGTCTGGCTTCTCCTGCCGGAGCTCGCGCTCCTTTCTTTCGGACGCCTCCTCGCCTCGTCCCCCGGGACACAGCCTCGTGGGAGTGGCCTCAGGTGCGTCACAAGGGGCGGGAGGTGACCCTGAGCCCGCACGGCCCGGACGTCCTCTCCCTCGGCTCCGAACCGTGAACAGGACGGCGTAGAGACCGAGCAATGGGCGGGGCTCGCTTTCCCCAGGTGAGGGCTCCGTGGCCCGACGCCCGGCCTCTCTCCCAAATGCAGGCTGGCTCCTCCGCCTGGCCCACGAGTCTCCCGGTGACCGCTCGCTTTCTTTCCATAGTCGTCCTCTTGCGGATGTCGAGCCCGTGCCCGTTCCCGATGCTTGTGGCTGGGGCAGGTGACTGAGCAGGTGCCGTTTCTTCACGGGGCGGTCTCCCACGTGACGGGGCTCCCGGGAGAGAAAGGGACAGGAATGCAGTCGCCACCGTCTACACACATGGCGATTATTCCCTAACGATAGGCCGAGCTCTCTTATCAGCACACGGGGCCTGCCGGGACCGGGTTCCTAGCAGTCAAACCAGGAGGGGAGAAAACACTTTTTACACTCCCTGCGTTCACGCACACAAAAAAGGAGGCAAACAAAAGTGTGAGGTGCAAGGTGGTGCGCTCCAAAAAGAAACGGCAGGAGAGACGTGTGTTCCTGCGGGAAGTGAAAACCATCCCTGACTGTTTCTCGTGAAAACAGCCGCGGCAGTGGCCTCGGGGGGCAGCGGTCCTCCTGAAAGGCTGCTACTTTCGAGGCCGGGAAGAAGTTGGTGGCACCTGCCGCCGCCCCGCGGGCCGCAGAGGTGAAGGTAACAGGTAAGCTCGGGACGGGGGTGTGGCGCGGCGTGTTCCGGGAGTCCCGCCGCCACCCCCGAGGCTCAGGCCGGTTCCCCGCCACACACCAGGCGCTACCTGTGCGTGCCCGAGCTCGCCCCCTGCAGGCTTCCTGAAAAGGAAACGGGAGCCAAAGAAAAAAGCCAAGCACGGAGATCCGACCATGCTCAGTTGGGCGTGCGTGGAGGTCTCTCTCTCTCCGGCGAGCGTTCCCTCTACGGGTTCCTCCCGCCACGCGAGGAAACGCTTTTATCACGCTTCTCCCCCAAACTTCAGCCGCTTGCGCGCACCTTCGCCATTTCTCACGTCTGCACGCCACCCGGACCGTTGTTCACTTGATCCTTCGCGTGGAGCCGAGGTATTTTTAAGGGAAAGCTTCGTAGCTGGAGAGCCGGTATCGCGTGCTATGCGTAGCACGTGGCCATAGAAATAAAGACAGTGAAAAAGACAACCATATTATTAAATGCTTTTTAGATATATATATATATATATAGTTTTTTTTTTTTTGTCGTCAGCCCACAGCTCTGAGCCTGAGGCTTTCTTTCCTGGTCGGCAAGAATTTTAGCGTCAGATGAAAACTTTTTTCTTCCAATGTTCTTCAAACAGAAGGATGGAAGGAGAATTTAAAAAGTAATAATAACAATTTTGCTAGTATGGGGCTTCACATTGATTAGTGCACCAGGAATTATCTTAGTATCACCAAAAGGCTAGCACCTAACGTACGTGTGTGTGTGTGTGTGTAAGAATGTGTGTTATACCGAGCAAACTGCTGGATTTAGGGGCGACCCATGTTCCACACAGTATTCGATGTGGCTACCCAGATTCCAGCCGTTGATATTTTTAAGAGCTTACGTGGCCTCTCTGCGGGTAAACGTATTATTTCCAAGAGCCTCTGAGAACACTGAGAAGAGCTTGAGACCCCCACGACACGCTCTGCGGGTCCCCAGGGAAACAGAAAATCCACATGAGGAAGAACCGCAAAACACATAAGGCTCTCAGAAGCCGTGCAGAATTCCATTCACTCGAATCTTCAGGGACGCCCTTATTTTAGGGACATTCCAGTGTAAAGAGAGAAAGAGTGAATCCGCGTCCACATTCAACACTCACAGACTCAGAGACACCCAACTCCAAAGACCGTCAGCCTGAGGATCAGGATCCCACATATGAATTTTCGGGCACAAACGTTCAGACCACCTGGAAACACTTAGTGCATTCTGTTTCCCAAACCGCTTGGCGTAAATACAAGTTCATTCTCATGAGGCGGCCGGCGCGGGGGACCCCGAGTCTCTGAACCCTGAGCGCTCAGGGACTGGGTGTGTCTGATCCACGTCTGTTGGGGGACAAGAGAATGTCCTGGAGCTGGCACAGGTGGGAGGCCACGTCCCCCCCCCCCAATGGCCACCCTGGTCAGGTGCGAATGTCTCCCCATCCCAAGTGTGGTTCTCGGGCTTACAGCTACTTATTCTCCACACAACAAGGCTCCTAAACACAAGTCCACCGCCTCATCCGGTGTATGGCTGCAGAAATGGCCCCGGGTTTGGGTTTGCATGACGTCCCCGTGTCTCCGTGAGACTGTATTGCCTGCCCCTCCCAGCAATCAACTAGCCGTAAAGATCAATCGTGGTTTTAGTGATCTCTGACCCTGGTCTGGCTTTCATTTTTAAAAAGGAAAACTGACTTCCTTTAGTTAAAAAGAGAGCATGCCCCCACTCGGTTAGAAGAGTAACGTGAACTAATTTTAGAAAGCACGTTAAAAGCCTAAAGAAGAAAACAAAGACGAGATGGAAGTTCGGAGCGTAGCAACTCACTTCAGGACCTACGATGACCAGGTAAACATTGGGCTCTTCTTGGTGCCACTCTGGGGGAGAAAAAAGGAAAAACTCTTAGAATGGTTTTAACTCACGGCTGCAATCACAATGAAGTTTATAATATGAATTACTCCATAATATACTAATAAATCATTTCATATCAGTTGGCTTTCATTAATAGTATTTGATTTAGATTATATTTATTTAGAGTTTATATATTTGGGAATTTTATGCTTTTAAAAAGCAGCATATTTTTTCTGCGATGTCGCACATGATCCGTATTTCTAGTGTATTAGATAACTAGGATGAATATGCCTCCACGGCTCAACGTGGGATTTAGAACATACTGAGGACGATATAGATAAACAATGAGCAAGACTCCGAATGTATCACACAAGTTGGCATGTGCGAAACATTTCCAGATAAAATTCTTTGCGTCTTGCAATTATTTACTAATTTCATGAATCGCGACCCCAGAAGCTGTGTGCACAGGACAGTCGGAAACTAAACTGAGATTACTACACAGAGCTGCTCATCCCGTAAATTATTTTCCCGATTGTTCTCATCGTGACACTCCAGAAGCAGCTCTGCTCGTGTGCAAAGGAGGAGGAAATAAAACTCAAAGTCCTAAAGACAGATCCCCAGACAGAATTCCGCTCAAAGTCCTAAAGACAGATGCCCAGACAGAATTCCGCTCAAAGTCCTAAAGACAGATGCCCAGACAGAATTCCACAAACACAGGGGGAAGGAAACTCCAGAAAACGTACCTGAAAACGCATCCACCAAATAAAGAGGGTCTTTGACTTGTCGAAGTCCACAGATGAGAAGGAACACGTGCAAGGTGTCAGCGCTTTGGTTAATCTCTGCAAGGGAAGAGTTCAGGATGTTGTCCATGAGGAGGGCACGCTTGCCGCCGCCATGGCAACCGTGGTGCTGCAGGTGCACCTGGGAAGTAAGTCTCTGCCACCTGTGCCGACTGCTTCTACGCTTGCATTTATGTCCATTTCCTTGCAGTAAACTAATCCCTTCTGCTGGGAAAACCTGAGCTGAGCCCGGCCCGTGCAGCGCAAGCGTACCTCTGCTGCACGGTAGAAGGACAACAGCAAGAAGTGGTTCGGCCGGGCGCGGTGGCTCACGACTGTAATCCTAGCACTCTGGGAGGCCAAGGCGGGCAGATTTCTCGAGCTCAGGAGCTCGAAACCATCCTGAGCAAGAGCGATACCCAGTCTCTACTATAAATAGAAAGAAATTAATTGGCCAACTAACATATATATATAGAAAAAATGAGCCAGGCATGGTGGCGCATGCCTGTAGTCCCAGCTACTCGGGAGGCTGAGGCAGGAGGATCACTTGAGCCCAGGAGTCGGAGGTTGCTGTGAGCGAGGCTGACGCCACGGCACTCACTCTAGCCTGGGCAAGAAAGCGAGACTCTGTCTCAAAAAAAAAAGTGGCTCAACTATCACAGAAATCGGAGCCAGGGGTCCTAGACTAGAGGGGGTCCTAGAGACTATTTGGATCCGATTCTGGATGGGAACGGGACGAAGCTGTAAGCCGCTGTGTTAAATGGGGTCCTTCCCCACCCGCCCACTGTCCTTGACGCCAAGGCGAGCGGCTCGTGAGAGTCCGGAGCGCAAGTGCCCGATCCCTGACGGTCCGCGTCGGGCTCACTCCCTCATGTCCCTTCGTCACTGTCCCAAGCCCAGAGTGGGAGTGACAAATCCCAGGCACGGGCTCCAAGTGCTCCGGGGGGCCCCGGGGGGAGACGGAGTAAGGATGCTCGGAGGACAGCCCATCCCCAGGGTGCGGAGCGGGACAAAGACGGACGACCCCGCAAATGAGAACGGACGCCTGCTCGTAAAGCCCAGAGATGCGGACTAATTACACATCTACCCTGCAGCCGCCACCACGGTCTCCCTGAGCCCGTGCCTTCTGCGCGCATTTACGGCGTCTAATTGCACACATTAAGACTCAACCGCCGCCACGGAGGTCTCCAGAGACGCGCTCGCTCGGGCGTGCTTCAAATCCCCGGGCTGTTCCGCTAATCACTCGGCGCCGAGACCCACGGAGCCGTCAGCCCTGCGCCAGCGGAACCTGGTGACGGATCGCCCTCCCTTTGGAGATCATGGACCTCTGTTACAATGCAGTTGCGTCCCGTGCTAGATTGGAGATGAAATAACCCCACGACGGGACATCTGAAAGAGGCCGCATGATGGAGCTTTTGGGCCGCGAGGGCTCATCTGTAACGCCGGGAGCAGCCGGGCTGCCGTCCACGGGGTTGATGAGCGCGCCAGGAAGATGATTTCTAACAAAATGCTTGGGAGTGTTTCTTTTCGAGGAGCCCAACACTGACACGCAGTAAACAGCGGGGGCTTTGCTTTGAGTTTCTGGAGTGAAGACAGGCTGGGGGGTGGGGGGCGTCCTGCTGTTTGTTCAGGGCTGGGCACTGGTTTTGCATTTTCGGTCTCTTCTGAGATGTTTAAGGCAGGACCTACGACTCCAACTCTCCCCGGATCCCGCAATTTGGACCCTCTAATGGTAACCAGCCTGGCTGTCTCTAAGGAAAAATATTTCTGGTTAAAACAGATGAATTCTTGTGCTTCAAGTTGCATGTGGTGTAATCCCAGCACTCTGGGAGGCCGAGGCGGGAGGATCCCTTGAGCTCAGGAGTTTGAGACCTGCCTGAGCAAGAGTGAGATCCCATCTCTACTAAAAATAGAAAGAAATTACCCGGACAACTAAAAATATATATAGAAAAAATTAGCCGGGCATGGTGGTGCGTGCCTGTAGTGCCGGCTACTCGGGAGGCTGAGGCAGGAGGATCGCTTGAGCCCAGGAGTTTGAGGTTGCTGTGAGCTAGGCTGCTCCAGGGCACTCTATTCTGGGTGACAGAATAAAAAAAAAACCTAAATTGCATGTAGTGAGCCAATTTTAGCTGTTCTAGGAACTTCACCCAGGATTACTGGGCTGTCCAGCCTGTAAGAGAGTTACAACCCCAAATAACATACACTGGTGGGACTCACTTGTGAACGACTAAACTTTCTATATTCAGGGACATTGTACAGTAAAACTTTACTTAAATGTCGTGACTATGCTTACATCACCCCATGTGTGGAAAACACAATGGCCAGACTCTCTTAGCGCCCCCACAGGCACTAAGGAAAATCACATCCTGCCAGCACCGCTGAGGACAGGTGCACTGAGGCCACCTTCCCAGGGAACGGTGTGGCCATCAACCAGACTTCAAGATAAAAAACTTCAAGTGCAGGTGTGTTTTTTGTAGAGTGTCATTGGATCTTTTGGGTAAAAAAAAACTTCAAGATAAAAAACTCTGCTCTTCAAAGACATGGTGAAGGAAATGGACACAGAAGCCAGAGAATGGGAGAAAATATTCACAATACATACATCTGACAAAAGACTTGTACCCAGAATATAAAAAAAGCTTCTACAAATCAACAATGAAAAGAAAACAGAATAATAAAAAAAAAGGCCCAGGCTTTCTAGACATGTCACAAAAGAAGGTGCACATCGAAAGTTGCCAAATGCCACTCGTTGTCCGGGAAAAGTGAACTGGGAGAGCCATAATGAGATGCCACCATGTCATCCCCCCCAGAAGAGCTAAAATTAAAGAGACCGTCAACAGGACTTGCTGGCGGGGATGTGGAATAACTAGAGCTTTCGTCGGTTTCTGCGGAAGTGGAACCGTGCACACCCTGGAAAACCGGCCGCCTTTAACAACGTTAAGCACGTACGTAACCAAGCTATTCGACGTATCCGAGGAAGAATGAAAACACAGGTCACCAAAAACCTTGCACGAGAATGTTTACAAGCAGTTTCATCTGTAGCAGCCAAAAAAATGGAAAACAAGCCAAAAGTCCACCACTAGGAGAAGAGATGCACAACGTGTTACTCGGAGTGTCATATGCCCTTCCTAAACGGAATACTTTACCCAGCAGGAGAAAGGAGAAACCTGCAGAGACAGGCACAACATGGGCAAATCTCAGAAACAGCGTGTTGAGTAAAGACAGTCAGACACAAGAAAGTGCTCAGTGTGTGCAGTTCAAGGACAGGTGAAACTAATCCCTGATAACGAACATTGAACAGGAGTCACTTATACAAGGACGAGAATTAAATATAGAAGAGGGCATGAGAGAACTTTCTTGAGTGGTGGGAACATTGTCTCTATCGATGAGGGTATTTGCTGCATGGGCGTATACATTTGTCAAAAATTTACCTAATTTTACACTTGAGATCTCTGCGTTTCACTCCATGCAAATTTCAGAATTTTTTTTTTAAAAAAAAGGATGAGTGAGTTCTATTCTTATTGTCATAAGAAATAAATAAGGCAGCTTAGAGTAGTAAGGAAAGCTTGGTTTTGCTTTTGTCTTTTAAAAAAATCATCTCATATACATGCAAAATTGTTGAGAAAGATCACACCAAACATTAATAACAATTCCTGTTTGCTGCTGAGATTTCAAGTGATCTAAACTTTTGTTTCATTTTCCAGATCTACGTGGTCTCGTTGTTACACAACAGTCATTCATTGTGTGTGTAATTAGGACAGTAAAATGAAATGAACACATGAGGTTATTATTCTTAAAAAGGGCAAATGTTGCAGGAAGTGACACTAAAAATTTGGGACATATCCTCCAAGCACAGCAGAAGGAAGGGCCTGAGCTTTCTTTCTCCCAAATTCATTCTCCTAATCTTCCCTTTCCTTGTTCAAATTCATGTTACTGTGTTTCTCCAAAAATAAGACCTACCCATAAAATAAGCCCTAGCAGGATTTCTAAGCATGTGCACAATAGAAGCCCCACCCTGAAAATAAGCCCTAGTGACGGGTGTGGTTACGCAGCACATCTGCACAAGCCATGCATTTCGTCATGGAGTAGTAAAGAAGATGAGCAGCCCTTCTCATCTGCCCCATCGTGACAGCTGCTATCCCAGAGGTGACCGGAAAGGTGCAGGCAGCCCCACCAACAAGGCCGGCTCCCCCTGTCGGGTCCCGGCCATCCTGTGCGTGCTGCAAGCTGAGGCTTTGAGGGGAAAATAACACGTCCCCCGAAAATAAGCCCTAGGGTGTCTTCTTGAGGAAAAATAAATATAAGACCCTGTCTTATTTTCGGGAAAACACGGTACTTCCTGCCCTTGTTCTACCTGAAACAGCACATTGCTTTGACCTGACAGCCTCTTTTTCAAAACCATGTGGACGTTGCAAGTCACTGGTACGCTTCCATCAAAATCCCCTAAGAAGATTTCACATCTTACCTGCACATTCAAGAAAGGTGTTCCAGTTAAAGGCGGCATTTGGCATTGTCGTAATTCCTGGGTCAGAGGAAGAAGAAAAAGAGAAAGGGGACTTTAATGAGACTGCTGAAACACAGCCAGTTAGTTCGTGCTGGAGTTTAAGCAATGGTGGGACTTGTTTCTTTATAAAGCTGCTCTACGTTCTGAGTATTTCAGCAAAGTCTCACTAATGCCCCAGTACAAGGGGGTCTGAAGTGAGCCTGCGGGTTCCAGATGAGAAAAGACCCACCACTTTCAACCCCGTGATCCACTACTGGACCAAACTGCCTCGGGGTGATACACACCTTGAGTTCCTTTTTAAAAACGCGTGTAAGTAACAGGTTTCTAAAGCATTACCAGCCACACCCTAATGGCCCTGAGCTCAGCCCTCACTGAATCCCATGTGAGTGACCGCAGTCTGTCTGTGTCATTTCCTCAGACAGACCGGGTTACGTTTAACGTGTTCTGGACAAACAGACGTTTTCGGATTTAGAAAATTCAGAGGCGATATTGAACAGAAAAAATGGTGGGGCAGTTTCGTAAAATGCAAATCGAGCCATCCGGCCACCTCTGACACCACCTGGGTGTCACTCACGCTGAGTATCACAAACAGTGGTTACTTAGCAGGAGTCCTCTCCCAGCCCGCCCTGGCCTCGGACTGTCCACACACACCTCGGGGAAGGAATCCTTCAAGACCCGCTGAGCAGGTCGGTTCCCCCGGTTTATCCCACTGGAAACTGCTGAGGGTCAAGCAGCCGGCAGGTGCAGGTGGCAGGCTCCAGGTTCAGACCCCCACGCTGCTTCCAAGCCTGGGTTTTTCCTGCTGCACCAGCTAGAAATGTCACTGAGACCACCAGAGCAATGACACCACGCCCCTCAGACAGCGTGCCCCAGGTAAAGCGGGGCCCTGGGCCCTGTGCATTCTTGGTGCAATGCAAAAGTCCCCCTGAGACTCGGCCTCCTGGCCTGGGCCTCTGAGCCTCCCCAACCTGGGCCTGGATTCAATTCTATCAACATGTTCCTCCTCGGGCCTGCGACAGGGTGGCTCGCCCAGCGTGTTTCGGCCTCAGAGTGTTTTACGACGGGCGTCAGATGCCGCCGCAGGGGCAGGACTGGGGGAGAGTGGGGGGAGCCGGTGAGGGGAGAGGCAGTCCAGCCCACCCCAGCTCGGGTGAACTTAAACAGAGACGCTCAGGCTTTGGTCTGGGGGTCTACACCACCACCAATGGCGTACACTGCACTTTCCACTGGCAGAAAAGGTTACGTGATCTGCATTTTAAATTGTCTATTTATAATTTCTCCTGTTTATAGTTCATGCTAATGTTAGAAAATAATAAAACTGTATCCATTCTGATTGCTTTTAAGTAAATCTCAGAAATCATAACCATCTCCATAACCATCTCAGCATGTGTCTCTAAAGGATAGGACTCATTCTTTAAAAAGTATATATACATGTATATATATATTTATATCCTTTATCCCTTTTCTAAAGAATAAATAAATAAATAAAAATTGACATATTAAAAAAATCCTTACCTTGACTCTGGACATAGATCTTACCCTTAGCATGTGGCTTTTGGAAAAGAAGGGAGAGAGAAAAAAAAAAGGTAAATTTGATCGTCCACGAAGACTGCTTTATAGAAGTAAAATGAAGGTCGTTAAAAAATCCTCTTGGAAAACATCCCTAGGAATTACCTACGCAGCTGCTCACAAACCTGTTACTCTTTAAGAGCACAGCGCTACCTCTGCTCTTAATGGGTTTTGCCGTTTAAAAATACGGCATCTATAAGTTAAGAAGCACAAAGGGGGGGAAAAAGTCTCTTAAATTAGGCCTGATGCGTTTTTACGATTTCCCAGCCGCTGCGTGGGCAGAGACGCTACTGAAGTTCAGCGGCAGAGCACGCCGGTGACATGGCCAGCCCATCTCCTGTCCTGGAGCAGAAGGTGGGAATCGTGGTTTAGGGGACACACGTTCTAACCCCAGGGAAACCAAGGAAAGACAAGAGGAGGAAGAGGAGCCACCGACATGATGGCAAAACCTAGAACAGGCGCACGGGGCCGACTCTTCCAGGCGGGTGAGGACGGACTGGCCCCGGACACCTGGTGGGGACCTCCCCAGACGCCTCCTCGACTTCAAGGAACAAGGTGGAGTGTGCGTGACCGAATTGGATGTTCCCACCAAGGTACCAACTTCCCACCTCCTGCGACGCCTCCCGGTAGAACCTCACAAAGCTACTAGAGGGGAAAAAAAAGAACCCATCCCTCCAGTGCCTTTTGAAACCGTGGCAAAATCATTTTCAACATCCAGCTCAGACGCAAAGGTGGAAGTGTGGGGGGAGAGGGAGGAATCTCTTTGAAATGACAGAGGGGTCAAGTCGATGCCAATGCCTGCTTCTCTTACATGATCAGAATTTTGGTGAAAGAGTCCAAAAAAAAGAAAAAAAAAAAAAACGTGCATCTTATGGTGTGAATTGAACAGTCCGGATCAGCACGTGACGTGGCTGAGCTAGCTGGGTAGCTGGCGTCCGGGACATCACAGCTGTGTGCAGGTGCACGTAGGGACCCAGCGAGGTCCAGGGAAAGGGGGGGCCCAGTGGAGCCCAGGACACAGCATGGAGCATGCCGGTCCACTTTGGACTTTGTCCCCAAGCCAGTTCTATATTTGGGGACACAAGCCAAAGGTGAAACAGCCTGGCCAGGGCAGAGAAGGTAGGTGGGGAGGTGGAGACGTGGCCACCCCATTCCCCGTCCCAGCCGACGGGGAGGTTCGACAAGAGGCGGCGTCCAGGCAGGAGGTGGAACAGGCACTCGAGCCCCGGGGTGGCTTCGGTTCTCGTTCTGTCCTGAGCGTCACATTTGGTATGTAACCGTGAGAAGCACCTGCAACCTCCCAAAGTGGTACAGCAGTGCCCCTTCCAAACGCCCTTACAACAGTAAGCCTTTGAAAAAGAAAGAGGGAGTTTCCAAAATCCCTGCTAGTTAAAAAAAGATAACTTTAATGGGGACAAAATGGCTAACGGCAATCATTTGAAATCGCTAATAGACACTGAAGTTCGGAACCCTAAAATGCTCCTTTTGTTTAATTATAATTTCACTGGGAACCTGGAAAGATGTTATTGGAATGCAGTGGATGTCAGGAGAGCTTCTTTCTTGGCCAACTCTATGTCTAAAACGCTGACCCGGGAAACATTTTTAAGACGGATGTTAAAGTGCTATTTAAGTGTATTAACTTCAAAGTTAATACAAGTGTTTGGCAATAAAATAGTCAACAGATTCTTGATGAATATAACGTGAGGCAAAATAGAGTTTATATTCTCGCCACTACTTCATTGGAAATATGCTCTGGAATTAGAAATCTATAAACTGAAAATGTTGTTTTCAAAAAAAATTCCTTGGCTTGGCGTGGTGGCTCGTATGTATCATCCTAGCACTCCGGGAGGCTTAGGCGGGAGGCTTGTTTGAGCTCAGGAGTTTGAGACCAGTCTGAGCAAGAGCAAGACCCCGTCTCTACCAAATAGAAAACTTAGCTGGACGCAGTAGTGCCTGTAGTCCCAGCTATTTGGGAGGCTGAGGCAGGAGGATCTCTTGAGCCCAGGAGTGTGAGGTTGCTGTGAGCTAGGCTGACGCCACGGCACTCACTCTAGCCTGGGCAACAGAGTGAGACTCTGTCTCAAAAAAAAAAATTTTTTTTTTTTAATTCCTTTATCCACACTCTCCCAAATTAATCAGATTAGTATCTCAATCCTAGCAGCAGAAGGAATTGACTGTGTGTGGAGACTTCAGGATTTATCTCCTGGTCTTCCTGCATGATTTCTGTAAAACCTATCAAAAACCTGAAAAAAAAATATATAAGTAAGTACCAAGTCCTATATAGACTTTTAAAACATACCATAAACGGTACTCAAAGATCGTATCCGAGCAGATCAAGGAAACAGAGTCACAGGACAAGAGAAGTATGGGCCTGGCGGGCTGTTATCAGCGATCGTAATGAAAGGAAGCTGGCACACGTCAACGGCCCGTATTGATTTCGAAGCAACACTTTCTGTATTGAAATGCTACAAATACGAGTTAGCTTTCTTTGCTCAATATTTATTACTTGTTCATTTGCTTTGACATAACACGGGAGTCGAAGTTCTCTCGCATATGCCTGCCTTGCAGATGAGCTCACGGGTGCATAAAATGACCACGGCCGAGGTGTGAGGGTGGACGTGATGGGAAGATCGGCCGTTCGTCATGTCCGTGAGAAACCAGCACCTGCTTGGCCCATTACTGGCAGCACGAATCCAGTGTCCCGTTGGATAGAAACCTCTGAAGAGGGGCGGCTTTGTAACAGACCTAAGTGCCAACTGCTGCCTTTTTAACATAGTGGAATAATAACAGATAGCAACAACAAAATGACTTCCCGTTCTTTGATTGATGATCAGTGCTGACCTGAACAACGCATATTGACAAGCCATTGTGATCGGACTGTGCTCTTTTAAAGGTGATAACCACTTCAAGAAATATCTACTCAAACTCAAGATTTTTTTTAAAAAAAAATAGCTCATGAATATTTGAGTTTAGATAGTGCCCTCTCAGCGGACTGCTTATTAGAAAGAGAGCGAGAACGCAGGCATGAGGGGTTTTGAACGCAATGCAGACGTATTTAACCGTAATCATTGCTTCTGCTGGGAGAAGAGCCTTCCATTAAGACGTACATTTAATTTGTTTTTAATTTTCTGGGTGAAAGTTTTACATTTCCTGGCGAATGGTTAATTGATAGAAAGCATTCTAAACCTGGGCTAGAACTAGAAGTGTTTACGCTTGCATCCTGAACACCTATTACATACTGTAACAAGAAACCAAAATCCTATATAGGCAACTTTTTAAAATTTCTGCAATGTACGCCTCACAGTCAGAAATGGGTAGTGAATCAAACTCTTAAAAATGCCGAATCAAGGTTAAATCACCACAAACCAACAGAGTAATGTGATCCCAAAACATGACCTATATTGATCGTGAGTGCCAAATATTAACGGCATAGCCTGCCCACCTGGTGAGGACCCCGTGGGGACCGTGTACTTCACAAAGCCGATACGATGTCCACACTAAAACATAACAACCTGGTTGTGAACACGGGAATTTCAAAGTAAAAGAGATAAAATAAAACCGCCTTTATTGAAATCCAATCAAACCAATCTGTGAAGAGTCAGCCAGAGACAGGTAGGTGAACACAAACACAGCCTCCAAAATGATGTTTCCAAAAGAGCACCCAAGCTTTCTCTGAGGGCTACAATTAACCCAGGGGTTACAAAATAAATCCTCATCTGGCACATGTCTGTTACTATGTCTCCCATGATCAGATACTGTATAAATGCTTTAAAAACCCTAAGCCATGGCCAGGCATGGTGGCTCATGCCGGTAACTCTAGCACTCGGGGAGGTGGAGGTGGGAAGATCCCTTGAGGCCAGGAGTGAGATGCTATCTCTACTAAAAATAGAAGGAAATTATCTGGAAAACTAAAAATATATAGAAACAATTAGTTGGGAGTGGTGGCGCATGCCTGTAGTCCCAGCTACTCGGGAGGCTGAGGTAGGAGGATCGCTTGAGCCCAGGAG
>VSMD01086421.1:0-67669 GCA_008750895.1 Mirza zaza
TTGAGACAGAGTCTCACTTTATTGCCCAGGCTAGAGTGAGTGCCATGACGTCAGCCTAGCTCACAGCAACCTCAGACTCCTGGGCTCAAGCAATCCTGCTGCCTCAGCCTCCCAAGTAGCTGGGACTACAGGCATGTGCCACCATGCCCGGCTAATTTTTTGTATATATATTAGTTGGCCAATTAATTTCTTTCTATTTATAGTAGAGATGGGGTCTCGCTCTTGCTCAGGCTGGTCTCGAACTCCTGAGCTCAAAGGATCCGCCCACCTCGGCCTCCCAGAGAGCTAGGATTACAGGCTTGAGCCACCGCGCCCGGCCACTTTTTGGTATCTGGAGGGTTTTTTTCAATATAAATTTTTGAGAGATATTTAAGCATTGTAAACAAAAAGTGATAGACTTATCTCTCTAATTAGTAACACATTAAAGTTTTGTGGGAGCCATATTTGAGGGATTTGTAGTTGAAAAAAAATCATTTGTAGTTCAATTAAATAAAATTTTGGTGTTCATTTAAAAACATTGAGTAAGATTCCTTTAACTTATTTTACTTATAATCACATTGTAAAGGCTTTTCCCTTCTAGTGTGAGTGGTGGGTCTTTATTAAGAATTGAAATTAATTATAATAATATTTTATATGTGCTTTAACCATGAATTTATTTTTACAGGATTTCTATAATTGGCCTGATGAATCCTTTGATGAAATGGACAGTACACTAGCTGTTCAGCAGGTAATAAAAATAGTTTCTCTTACAACTCCAATAGCCTAAGCATTTTAGCTCTTTGGCATAGTTAAGTATTCATTTATCTTTTAGCACAAAGTAAGTTCCACTGAATTAATGGAATGCGTGTTTAAAACGTTAATCAACCCTCATTTTGTTTTAAGATAGCATATTAAACTATAATAAAACCTAAATACATTTTATTATCTATTATATGTACTAAATTAGGATACCAAATTTGATTTTACAGTGAATTTAATTCAAAATTAATTGAATGATAAAGTAGAATAATAGATAATAGAAATAGCAAACTTATTTGATAACTAAAGCCTTGATAACATGTTTCTAAGCTTTACATTTTCATTTAATTATCATTAGTTCTTAACTTTTGTCTACCTCCAACATAGTTGAGGGCTGAGATTCTTCCCTTTAGCTTGTTGCCACTATCAGGTAGCTCACTAAGGCAATGATTCTTAAAGAGGTGGGCTTCTGTAGGATGTTTGGTTTGGAAAGCCCCTCAGGATATCCTTTTTTTTTTTTTTTTTTTTTGGCGACAGTCTCCATCTGCTGCCTGGGCTAGAGTGCCGTGGCGTCAGTCTAGCTCATAGCAACTTCATACTCCTGGGCTTTAGCGATCCTCCTGCCTCAGCCTCCTGAGTAGCTGGAACTACAGGCATGCACCACCAGGCCCGGCTAATTTTTTCTATATATTTTTAGTTGGCCAATTAATTTCTTTCTATTTTTAGTAGAGATGGGGTCTTGCTCTTGCTTAGGCTGGTTTCGAACTCCTTACCTTGAGCAATCCACCCACCTTAGCCTCCCAGAGTGCTAGGATTACAGGCGTGAGCCACCACGCCCTGCTTGGGCGTGAATTTCTTTATCTTGTTTGGTCTTCACTCAGCTTTTATTGTGGTAAAATATAGATAACATAAAATTTACTATTTTAAGTATTTTTAAGTGTACAAGTCTGTGGCATTAAGTACATTCACATTGTTGTGCAACCATCAACAATCTCCATCTCTAGAACTTTTTCATCTTCCCCAACTGAAATTCTGTTCTCATTAAACAATAACTCCCTATTACCACTTCTTCCAAGTTTACTCAGCTTCTTGAAGTTGTAAGTTTACGTCTTTTCACACACTTGGAGACTGTTCAGCCATTATTTCTTCAAATATTTTAATTAATTAATTATTTAATTAGAGACAGAGTCTTGCCCTGTTGCCCAGGCTGGACTTGAATTCCTGGGCTTAAGCAATCCTTCCACCTCAGCTTCCTGAGTAGCTGGAAGATGCCACCATGCTTGGCTTCAAATATATAGGAACATGCCACCATGCTTGGCTTCAAATATATTTTTTAACACCACATTATTTTCTTCTTTCTCTGGGACTCTGGTGATACAACTTTTAAACCTTTTGTTGTCCCACAAGTTCCTGAGGCTCTATTGTTATAATGTTTTTTATTTCTTTTGTTCAGATTGAATAATTCCTATTTTTCTTCGAGTTTATTGATTCTTTGCTTTGTCCTCTCTATTCTGCAATTGAGTGTCTAATGAGTATTTTATTTTGGAATTGTGTTTTTCATTTCTAAAGTATCCATTTGATTCCTCTTTATATTTGTTTTTGTGCTAATACTTTCTATTTTAATTTTTGTTTCAAGAGTGTGATTTCTCATTCAAGTATTTTTATAATATCTGTTTTAAAGTCTTTGTCAGATAATTTCAACATCTGTATCATCTTGTCATTGGTACCTGTTGATTGTTTCTTTTCATTGCAAATTGAGATTTTCATCTATTCTTTGAATGGTATGTAATTTTGGATTGTGTCCTAGACATTTTGAATATTCTGTTGAGATTCTGGTCTAATTAAATCCTGTGGATAATGTTGATATTTTTGTTTTAGCAGGCATTTGACCAAGTTAAATATAGGTTGTAAGTTCCATCTCACCTGTAGTTCCAATGTCAGTTTTCAAAGCCTTTGCATTGCTACTGGAATCTGTCCTGTGTATGCGCCAGCCAGTGGTTAGTCTGAGTAGAAGACTATCTGTTAGCTCAGTTCTCAGTCTGTCATATGCTGTTTAGGACCAGATCTATCATGGGTAAGCCCAAGAGTTCATAAACAGCTTTATTGGATCACTTGTTTCAGCTCTTTCCTCTCCAGTATCTCTCTGATACTTTCTGGTTCCTTCCGGCCCACCTCTTTGGTCCTCTGGCCAGAAACCACTTACTGCCATCATGTTGCAATTGTGAGAAGACAGAGGGAGACAAAAAAACAGTTTGGTCCTGCTCTTTTGGGGCCACAGCATCGCCAAATGGAGAGGAAAAGGCTCACTTCCTCAGAGTTTTGTCTCCTGCATTTTTCTTCTGTCAGCTGTTTCTATTGCCATTGTGGAATTGTCTCTGGCTTAGGCTATGAAAGAATGGAGAATAAAGAGGAGGGAAAAACCTCCTGAGGGATTTCTTTCACTTTCTTTGAGCTTTAAGAGTGCTTTTTTCTACTCCTTGAGCTAGAACTAGAGGGTTTCTCTTTGATCTCTTTCTTTTATAACCACAGTCCTGATTTCTGGATTTCATCCTGCATTGAGTTTAGGCCAGCAGATACTAGAGGGGAAAAGAAACATGGCAAACTAACTGCCAGTTCAGTGGTACCTACTTTGAATTCTGGTGTTCTTTCCTGCTTCTACTGTTATTTACTTTTCAGAGACCTCAAATAGCTGAACTATCCTTTCTATCCAGATTTTATAGTTTCATTTAGTGAGAGAGAAAGGTTGGTATGTGTTTATTATATCTTACCCCAAACTGGAGACAATAAAATGCTTTTGCATGGTGTTTTATTGCTGTGTACTTTACTTGCCCCAAATGATCTCTAGAAACTGCTTTAGGAAAAGTATTCTATAAAATATACTCAGTGTTAGGTCATTATGTTAATAATTATAAACCACAGAATTAAATCACCTTTTCACAATAGAAGAAAGATTTCCTGCCTTTGTTTTGACTTAATCTAAAATTGGGTATATTGTTAATATATTGCTATACTGAGGAGACTCGAAAGACCTGGGAATTGAATATATACTGATATTGACTCTGAAGTGTTCATAGAGCTTGATCTGGTGAGGTGGTATTGACTTTTCGAAGCTTACTGGAAAAAACTTTTCAAGAAATGGTATAATAGTAAGTTAGGATTTTATAGTACTTGAAAGCATAAAGACAATTATTCTTATGAAGTTGTCTTCTGGATTTTTTTGTAAAATCTCTTAAAGATTTCAAAACCAGTATCTTAAATAATAGTTATTCAGTTTAGCATTAAAACTCATCAGCAAAACTTTTATTTAATTTATTTTTAGAGACAAAGTCTTGCACTGTTGCCTAGGAGTGCAGTGGTACAATCATAGCTCGCTGTAACATCAGCTTCATGGCCTTGAGCAATCTTCCTGCCTCAGCCTTCAAAGTAGCTAGGACTATAGGCGGGTGCCACCACGCCCGACTAATTTTTCTTATTTTTTGTAGAGATGGAGGTCTTGCTATGTTGTCCAGGTTGGTTTTGAACTCCTGGCCTCAAGCAATCCTCCTGCTTCTCAGAGTGCTGGGATTACAGGGATGAGCCACTGTAGCCACTGGCTAAAGTTTTAAGAGGTTATGGTTCTACTTTCTATTTAACTGAATTACTAAAGGAGCATTATATTAAAGATAATGTTGAAAAGATACTTAAGAATATTCCACATTTTCATTGTAGAGCTAATTCTTGCTTTTTTTCTTATTTCATATTTGTCTATATTCTGCTGAACATGAAAACATTAATCCTAGTTTAGAATTATATCACATTATGATGTGCGACATGATAGACATCTTTCGGTTTGTAAATCTTTAGTTTTCAGATGTTTGTGAGGATGATTAAAATATCAGAAAGAAGTTATTAATAGTAATAACTCAGAAACAATGTAAAAAGTTTCATATGGAGATTCAGTAAGCATTGGGAAATTTATTTTTCTTAGCTCATTTTATAAAAATGATAGTTGCCTCTATTTGTATAAAAGTGTGGAGGATTCACTTCAGAAAACAAAATGACATTTTATGTTTCTAAGTTAAGGATTTCTGTTTTTTGTTTTATGTAAATTGGCATTAATAAAAGGATTCTAGATTTGTTAAAGATTGACAACTTGTAATTCCACTTAATAACAAAATTTAGTAATTATAAGTAAATTCAATTGCTAAATATGTGGTTAAAGAATTAACATTGATTATGAGCAAATCATTTTGCAGAGAATATACTTTTGTGTGCCTGACAAACTCATTTTGGGATCACCAAAGAATGCAAAAGAATTAAGGTTTACATTCCAGTTTTGGTAACTTTTATCATCCCTCCCCTTAAGTGACTTTGACATTTTAGGCCATTGTTCATGTTTATCCTTGATTTCAAGTCAATAAACATTTATTAAAAACCTCCTATGTTCCAGGTGCTAATAACGAAAATTCAAAACAAAACTAAATCTTTGTGTTCAGAGACTCACTATATGTGGGAAACATGAAAATAAGTGCTATTAAATGTGAAATAAATGCTGTTAAGAATTCTATAGGAGGTATAGTGGGAGCAGGAAAAATAAGAATGACTAGACAAATTGCTAATTTAGATTATGCAAAGGACAAATGTGGTAGGAAATCAGATGGAGTTCTGTGTAGACTAGAATAATCATGAATGACTTGAGTGTATTGGGGGAAGGGAGATTTGAAAAGAATTGTTATGTGGAATTTGAGGTGGCCTAAGGAAAAGGTATAGAATTTAGTTGTATCTGCTCAAGGAGAGAGAGAACAAAACTTTGGAACATTAGGATGGAATAAAAAAATCAGGGAGAGTGGTTTAAATAGGAATTAGGGAGTCATTAAAAATGTTTGAGCCCTTTCTCTGCTACTGTGGTGTGCGCAATTGACTCCATTCATCACCATGTCTTCTCATAAGACTTTAAGGATCAGGCTATTCCTGGCCAAGAAATAAAAGCAAATGCATCACATTCCTCAGTGGATTTAGTGGATTCAAATGAAAACTGGTGTTAAAATCAGGTACAACTCCAAGAGGAGACATTGGAGAAGAACCAAGCTGAGTCTGTGAGGAATTGCACATGAGATGGCACACATATTTATGCTATATTAAGGTCACTTTCATTTTATCATATCAAGCGGAATATGTCACCACTATCTGGATAGTTGAACATGTTTTATTGGAAAAATGTTTTTTTCTTTTTGTTTCTATGTTCTACACTAGTAGACTGATTCAGTAATAATTATGTGTGACCTTTTGTTTAAAAAAAAGTTTTTGAGTAAGCTAGTGATATTTGGGAAAGATTGTCTGAAATGGCCAAAATCTATTAAGAAGGTCTTGTCGTTAGTAAGTTTTTGTAACTTGGCATTTTAATATACTCTAACCTGTTCAGATTTCACAGTATGAAAATCATAGATTGAAGCATTAAAGAGATCTGAAGTTTAAAGTTTTATGTTAGCCGGGCATGTTGGCTCACGCCTGTAATCCTAGCACTCTGGGAGGCCGAGGCGGGCAGATTGCTTGAGGTCAGGAGTTCAAAACCACCCTGAGCAAGAGTAAGACCCCGTCTCTACTATAAATAGAAAGAAATTAATTGGCCAACTAATATATATAGAAAAAATTAGCCGGCCATGGTGGCACATGCCTGTAGTCCCAGCTACTTGGGAGGCTGAGGCAGCAGGATTGCTTGAGCCCAGGAGTTTGAGGTTGCTGTGAGCTAGGCTGACACCACGGCACTCACTCTAGCCTGGGCAACAAAGCGAGACTCTGTTTTAAATGAATAAATAAAGTTTTATGTTATTTAATATTTTTAAAATTGAAAGTGACCCTCCTTGCCTTCTTTTTTTTAACTTTGTTTTTCTGCTTGTCATTTAAAACTTTTAGTGGATATAATTAACCTATCATGCAAATCACACCTTTAAAATTCAGTAATTATATTCACAAGTTTGCATAACTATTCACCACTACATTAATGTTTTAAAACATTTTTGTCTGTCCTTAAACAAAACCCTATCCCCCTTAGCAGTATATTCATTTTCCTCTGTCTTCATCTCTACTCCTAAGCTCTTAAGCAACTGATAGTCTATTATGTCTCTATAGATTTGCTTATTCTAAATAAATGGAATCACACACTATGTACCACGGTTATAGTTACATTGTATTTTATGTTCATATGAAAATTATGGTTTGCAATTTTGATCCCAGATCAAATCCTGATAAATACAATCTCTTCATTTATGTAGTAGATCCTGTCCCAGTAAAGTTGAATTGAGAATAGGTAAAGTAAAGGTTATCTGCTTTCTTCTGAGTTACATATTATGATTTTATACTTGATTTTCTATTTGGTGTATAGCTCAAAAGTTGAACCACAAGAGCAGTTATGTATTCAAAAATTGCATGTATTTAACATAAGATTTAACATGTAGTATAATATTTTAATTAACCATAAGAACTTTTTTTTAGTATATTCAACAGAACATAAGAGCAGACTGCTCCAATATTGACAAAATTCTTGAACCACCTGAAGGCCAAGATGAAGGTGTATGGAAGTATGAACATTTAAGGTAAGTCCTTATGGTATATCAAAATAGTAATAGGGTTGTGCATGGTGGCTCATGCCTGTAATCTTAGTACTTTGTGAGGCCAAGACAGGAGGATTGCTTGAGGTCAGGAGTTGTAAACCAACCTGAGCAACATAGTAAAATGTTGGTACAAAAAAATGGAAAAAATAGCTTGGTATGGTGGCATGCCTTTAGTCCCAGCTTCTGGGGAGGCTGAGGTGGATCACCTAAGCCCAGGAGTTTGAGGTTGCAGTGAGCTATGATGACACCACTACATTCTAGCCTGGGCAACAGAGCAAGACCCTGTCTAAAAAAAAATAGTAATAATACTTCTAGTAATACTAGAAAAAATTACCTTTAGTATTAACGATAATTATGACATCAGATTCTAAAGTTCTGTCTTTTCAGTGTTAAGGTTCTCAACTTTGTTCACTGATTGTTACCAGATCAGGTTATGCTGCAAGGTACTTGTTTTGAAAGGTGGTTTCAGAGATGATAACTTGGACCTGCATGTGCACCTTTCTACATTTATGGATTTGGACCCTGTTATCTTTTTACATGGTTTTCCTTAATTGTATCTCTTAACCACTAATACATTATTTCCATTTCTCCACTCATGGGATACTTTATATGTCTTTATAGAGTATTACCTTTAGGTCCTAATCTAGGCTTGGTATCTGATGAGTTACCTATGAACTATTGAGAATGTCCAGGTCGTCTCCCTTTTGTAAATAGAGATTAATTGTAATCATGAAGTAAAGAGTTTTGGTGCATTTTATAATATTCTTCAAAATAGAAAAAAATAGCCAGGCTTGGCGGTATGCACCTATATCCCCAGCTATTTAGGAGGCTGAGCCAGGAGGATTGCTTGAGCCCAGGAGTTTGAGGATGCTGTGAACTAAGCTGACGCCATGGCACTTTAGTCCGGCGATGAAGCAGCACTCTGTCTCAAAAAAAAAAGATCCTTTTGATAAAATTGATAAATTGTGAGTAAGTAGAGTTAACTTTAGAAGTAGCTATACCCTGAAGTTATTAGGTGTTTCTTGATGTTCTAAACTTTCTAGTATATACTGGAGCTGGGATGGCAGATTAAATATAGAGAATGCAGTATGAATATGATTTTGTTGAGGTTTATTACTTTTGAGTTGATTTTTTATGTAATAAGTAGAGTAGAAATAACTTCCTCAGTAAGACCACATTTTGTGTGATGAGTGCTTCAACTTGTAGACAAGGAATTTTTTTTTATGTAACTACTTGATGCTGCATGATTGTTTAGATATTGCTAATACATAATGTCTTGTCATATCAGTTAAGCATTTTCAGTATACTAAGACTTCTTTGTACCCTTTGTCAGTTTCTTGGACAAATCACTTGAATATTTGATCTAATTGTTTTATACATCTCAATGCATGATAATTGAAAATTTGAGTATAGTTATTTTCCCATTTTTTTTTTTTTTTTGAGACAGAGTATCACTCTGTTGCCTGGGCTATAGTGGCATGGTGTCAGTCTAGCTCACAGTCCACAAACTCCTGGACTTAAGCAATCCTTCTGCCTCAGCCTCCTGAGTAGCTGGGACCACAGTCATGTACCACCATGCTTGGCTTATTTTTTCTATATATTTTTTTATTTTATTTTTTTGAGACAGAGTCTCACTGTGTTGCCTGAGCTAGAGTGCCATGGCATCAGCCTAGCTCACAGCAACCTCAAATTCCTGGGTTCAGGTAATCCTCCTGCCTCAGCCTCCTGAGTAGCTTGGATTATAGGCATGTGCCACCATGCTCAGCTAATTTTTTTTTTATATATGTATTTTTAGTTGGCCAATTAATTTCTTTCTATTTTTAGTAGAGATAGGGTCTCACTCTTGTCCAGGCTGGTCTCGAACTCCTCCTGAGCTCAAATGATCCGCCCATCTCAGCCTCCCAGAGTGCTAGGATTACAGATGTGAGCCACCGCCCCCAGCCTTATATATATTTTTTAGTTGTCCAGCTAATTTGTTTCTATTTTTAGTACAGACAGGGTCTTACTCTTGCTCAGGCTGGCTTTGAACTCCTGAGCTCAAATGATCTGCCCGCCTTGGCTTCCCAGAGTGCTAGGATTACAGGCGTGAGCCATCACACCCAGCCCTATTTTCCCATTCTTATAACTCAAGATAGAGAACACTTTAGTATATGTAGTATATTGTTTTCCTTATTTTAGTCAGCCTTGAAAATAACTACTTTTCTTTTGGCGGTAATTATGAAAATAAGTGAGCATGTTTTTTTCACTATAAGCATAATTCCTAACAAGGCTAATTTAGTGTACAAGGTTTTTATTTCAGGTCTAAGAAAATATTTTTCTCGTTATTTAACTTGTTCTATGAAGTATGCAGTATACAAGGATTACAAAAACTTTATATAGAATTTTATATAAAATCTTTGTCATGCATATTGTATGTGTCCTGGTGCTATTTATTGTTTTTTTCTATTGGCCACTTTTTTTTTTTTTATTTTTTTTTATTTTTTTTTTATTTTTTTTTTTTTTTTTTTTTGAGACAGAGTCTCACTTTATTGCCCAGGCTAGAGTGAGTGCCATGGCGTCAGCCTAGCTCACAGCAACCTCAAACTCCTGAGCTCGAGCAATCCTGCTGCCTCAGCCTCCCGAGTAGCTGGGACTACAGGCATGTGCCACCATGCCCGGCTAATTTTTTCTATATATATTAGTTGGCCAATTAATTTCTTTCTATTTATAGTAGAGATGGGGTCTCCCTCTTGCTCAGGCTGGTCTCGAACTCCTGAGCTCAAAAGATCCGCCCACCTCTGCCTCCCAGAGAGCTAGGATTACAGGCTTGAGCCACTGCGCCCGGCCTCTATTGGCCACTTTTTTGGTGGGGTTGTATTAATGTATTATAATCTTACATATATATTCTTTTTTATCATATTTACATCATTATAGTTGATCAAGAAGAGGTATTTTGCATACATTAGTTACTGCTTTGTAGCTGTATACTTGTTGTTTTTGCTTAAGGAAGTTGATTATATTATGATGTTAATTTGAATTGGGTCATGACTTTAGTCAAATCTGCCATTAGCTCCTACTGAGTCTTTGCAATTAGGAAAAGATACCTTTTCTTTATGTCAGGATGTATGCATGGTGACTGGAATATAGGCTGGATTTCAGCTCTGGCTTTTCTCTTTGACTGCACAACTGTATGTGGTAGTCTTGTATTGGATTAACTTGAAACTATAAATTTGCATTATTACCTAAAGATTATACCCACAACATGGCTGAATCAGTTAGCTTAATTTTGCTGTTGGCCATAAGAAAGATGGACTAAGTAGGAAACTTGCTTCTCACCACCAGTCTGTATTACCACTGAGTGGAAAACAATTCAAAAACACATAATGTATAGCCTACTGGATATGGGACAGTAGAAGGCGATGTGGTGGTTCAGAAATAGGGTTATTTTTATAATCTAAGAACAGCATTATTATTAGTTACCTGGAAAGGAAATATGGTTATAGACAACTGAAAATTTGACCTTTATCTTTTTATTTGTTTTATTCAGTCAGTCAGTCAATCAATAAAGTTTTTCCTACTAAATTTATTTCATATATGTCCCCTTTTTCTTTTGGTACTCTCTTTTGTCTGCTAAATACGTAGGTTTTAGCTTTGGATTTTGGGGACCAAAGTGTTTTCATTTGTTTGATGGGGAAACACAGTATTGAATTATCTAACCTGATACATTGAAGCAAATATTACTAGTTAGGGTTTTTAGAGGGAACACACATTCAATATTTTGACAGCTATAAAACAAAATATCTTTGTAACTTAGTTGTATTGTTTTATTTTGTTTTGTTTTTGAGATAGGGTTTTACCATGTGGCCTTGGATAGAGTATAGTGGCATCATGGTAGCTCACTGCAACCTCAAACTCCTGGGCACTTACATTATTTTTTATATAACTAGAGTCTTATCTTTACATAACTTAATCTATATGCATATATAGACATCCTTTGTATGTTTATGTGTACCAACATTTTACTACCCTCCAATTGCTAATCATTTAGGATATCTCAAAAATTTTCTCACATGTTATATAGTTTCTGTGAACATCTTTGTACATACAACTGCATGCAGTTCTGATTATTTCATTACAATAGATTCTTTAGTCAAAAGTATACGCTTCCTAAAGATCTTGATAAATATTTCCAAATTCTCAGAAAAATTGTGCTAATTTTCAGCATACAAGAGAGTGATCAGCTCACTGAACTAATAATGGTATTGACCATTATTAGAGTCCTTGGTTTTTGATTTTTTAATCTATAAGTCTTTGGAAGAAATGTGCCATTGTCATTTCAGGTGGTTTTAATAATGATGATGAAGGCAGAAGGATGGTACTGATGGGATTGTCTTTTTATAATTAATATTTTAAAAATAACCCTGGAGAATGATGTGACTTTTCATTTATATATTTGCATTTTCAGGCAATTCTGCCTTGAGCTAAATGGACTTGCTGTCAAACTTCAGGTAATATTTTAAGTTAAAATTATAATTGAAAGTTTTGGTATTTTTCTCTGTTTTTATAACTAAATTGTGTTTACAAAGACTTATCCAAAATTTCAAATTTATTTTCTTATAGAATTTTACATGGAAATGTGGTAGCACAAATGATAAGGTTTTTCATTATTATTTTATATATTAAGAAATTTAATTATTTTTAACAGAGTGAATGCCATCCAGATACTTGCACTCAAATGACAGCAACTGAACAATGGATTTTTCTTTGTGCAGCTCATAAAACTCCAAAAGAGGTGAGGATTTATGAAATAGAGTGACTAATGAAATCATATCCTAGATCTCTCTAAGACAATGGTAGACAGGTTTTTAAAGATTTTAGTTTACTTTGCCATTTAGTTTTGAGTTCCTTGCTGCAAGGTTGTCACCACAGTGCTATTTTAGGATTTCTTATGATTAGCATCATTTTTTTTTTCTATTCACTTTTCTTTTTATTTTTTTTTTTAATTTTTATTTATTTATTTTTTTTGAGACAGAGTCTCACTTTGTTAACCAGGCTAGAGTGAGTGCCATGGCATCAGCCTAGCTCACAGCAACCTCAAATTCCTGGGTTCAGGCAATCCTGCCTCAGCCTCCCGAGTAGCTGGGACTACAGGCATGTGCCACCGTGCCCAGATGATTTTTTTTCTATATATATTAGTTGGCCAGTTAATTTATTTCTATTTATAGTAGAGACAGGGTCTTGCTCTTGCTCAGGCTGGTTTCAAACTCATGACCTCGAGCAATCCGCCCGCCTCAGCCACCCAGAGTGCTAGAATTACAGGTGTGAGCCACTGCGCCCTGCTGATTAGCATCATTTTTATAACTGGGCAATAGCATGGGCTAGAACTCTTTGATCCATTGACTATTACAAATTAACATGTCTCACGCTGTGCTGATATCTACTGTGTAATTGTTGAGATATACCTGTTTAGGTTTTTGTTCAGTCATGATTTCTCTTCTTTTTTTGAGACAGAGTCTCACTCTGTTGCCCTGGCTAGAGTGTAGTGGCATCAGCTTACCTCACAGCAACCTCAAACTCCTGGGCTCAAGCAATCCTTCTGTCTCAGCCTCCCGAGTAGCTGGGATTACAGGCATGTACCACCATGCCCGGCTAATTTTTTTTATATATTTTTAGTTGGCCAATTAATTTCTTTCTATTTTTAGTAGAGATGGGGTCTCACTCTTCCTCAGTCTGGTTTCGAACGTCTTGACCGTGAGCAATCCGCCCGCCTCAGCCTCCCAGAGTGCTAGGATTACAGGCGCTAGCCACCTCACCGGGCCCAGTCATGGTTTCTTTTGATAAGAACTGTTGACTACTCTTTGACGTCTGTTTAAGTAGAAATGTTACTTTGGAGCTTTTTAATATTCATATTTTTCTCCTTATTTAGTTTTTGTCAAAATGAGACTGTAGGCAGGAGCAGTTGTTTACTGTACTTTTTTCTTATTTTAAATAATTCCTTCATATCATCTGATTCCCATCTGATTCCTTAGTTGTCTTAAAATTGTTCTTCATGGCTAGTTTGTTTAAACTATGTGTTGTATTTCCCTTAATCTGCATTCCCTTTTAATCGGTAGTAATTACTTTTTACTTGATGCTGACTTATTGAGAATATTGGATTGAGCCCATTCTGTAGAATGATAGACCTTCGAATGGTCATTATATTGACAGACCTGTATGCTTGAAGACAAATCACTCTTTAGTTGCAAAATCAATATCTGGTGTTCTTTTATTTGAAAAAGGCTAAATTCTCTAAAATATGAGTTTTTTGGTACCTAAGAGAAAAGTACTTATTTGGAAGACCAGTTTCATTCAGGGTGTTACATTTTTTGTGTTGATAAATTGAAACAGTGTTAAGATTGTACCAGTTTATATCTGGGAAAATCCACATAGTAGTTTCATTGATAATTCACTGAAGTTGGCTTCCTAGTATAGTGAATGATGTGATAAGTGCAATTAGGAAAGTGAATCAAGAAGGCTGGTTTTGTTTTGGCATAGTAAAGATGCATTGCTTTAGAGTGGAAATGATACCCAGTTGTGATGTATTATAAGTCTTTTTTCTTTTTTTTTTTTGAGACAAGAGTCTCACTGTGTTGCCTGGGCTAGAGTGCCATGGCATCAGCCTAGCTCACAGCAACCTCAAACTCCTGGGCTCAAGCAATCCTCCTGCCTCAACCTCCTGAGTAGCTGGGACTACAGGCATGTGCCACCATGCCTGGCTAATTTTTTCTATATATATTAGTTGGCCAATTAATTTCTTTCTATTTATAGTAGAGATGGGGTCTCACTCTTGCTCAGGCTGGTTTTGGACTCCTGAGCTCAAGCAGTCCGCCCACCTCGGCTTCCCAGAGTGCTAGGATTACAGGCGTGAATCACCGCGCCCGGCCTATAAGTCTTAAATATATTGTTATTCTCACATCCACTTTTTTCTTGATATGTATTAAATATTAGATGGGATAATCGTGAATATTTGGACCTGTAAATGCAACATGGCTTGCTGAAGTTCAGCTCTATTGAATTGGCCATATATCAAAGGAGGATGATAGGTTTTCTAAATGGTGGTTACATGGAATAGGGTTACTATAAATGTACAAACAGAGAAAAACTTGAAAGGATACTTTCTAAACGCTTTTGGAGTAACTGTGCCTTGTTAGGAAACCATAGGAATGGACAGACTAGGAGCTAAAACAGATTGCTCACATTGATTAAAAGCATTGAGCAGAATCTGAAGTGGAAGAGGCAGGATACTTGGCACTAGTGATAATTTATTCAGTATTCTTGAAAATTAAAGAGAGGCTTTGCAGCAAGTACAGTTAATTATACAAATAGTAATGATAAGTGACAAAAGATTATAACTTGTTATTATCTACAAGCCCATCTAGTTACATGCAGATTGTGATTCACTTGTAGTAGCATTATGATTATATATTTGGCAAAATGTAATTTATAAAAGTTTGTGGACACATTACATACTACTTTGTAACGTGGTATATTTTGCCAACTTTTTGCTGTTGTAACTCGTGCAAAGTAGGAATAGTTACCTGAGAATTAATTTGTGAAAGGAGAAGGAAAGGGAGCTGAAACAAGGCAAAACTTCACCCCCTCCCTAAAAAAAAAAAAGCCAAAAGCCAATTAAAGGTCTGAAGCAATGCTGTCTGATATTGTAACCATGTGCATGTGGCTGTGGAGCATTTGAAATATGCTGTAAATGCAACAACCTACTGGATATCAAAGACTTACTACAAAAAGACAATATGAAATATCTCACTGAGGGACAACTGGATATCTACATACAAAAGAATGAAGTTGGACCTCTACCTCACACAGTGTACAAAAATGCACTCAAAATAAATCAAAGACTTAAATATAAGAGCTAAAATTTAAAAATTCTTGGAAAAAGCATAGCTGTAAATCTTCATGACCTGGGAATAGGCAATAATTTGTTAGGTATGACAGCAGAAGCTCAAACAACGGAAGAAAATACAGGTAAATTGGATTTCATCAAATTTAAAATATTTTGTGCTTCAAAGAACACTGTCAAGAAAGTAAAGTGCGGCCCAGCGTGGTGGCTCACACCTGTAATCCTAGCACTCTGGGAGGCTGATGTGGGAGGATCACTCAAGGTCAGAAGTTCAAGACCAGCCTGAGGAAGAGACCCCATCTCTACTAACAATAGAAAGAAATTAATTAGCCAACTAAAATATATATAGAAAAAATTAGCTGGGCATGGTGGCTCATGCCTGTAGTCCAGCTATTCGGGAGGCTGAGGCAGAAGGATTCCTTGAGCCCAGGTGTTTGAGGTTGCTGCGAGCTAGGCTGACGCCATGGCACTCTAGCCCAGGCAACAGAGTGAGACTTTGTCTCAGAAAAAAATAGAAAGTAAAGTACATTTCTATCTGAAATCATTAAAAAAGAAAGTAAAGTGCAAAGACAACCTGCAGAATGGGAGACAATATTTTTGGAAGTCCTATTTCTGATAAGGGCCTGGTATCCAGAATATATAAACAATTATCACAACTCAACAATTGAAAGACAAATAACTCAATTTAGAAATGAGCAAAGGATTTGAATAGACATTTTGCCAAAGATGACACAGAAATGACCAATAAACACATGAAAAGATGCTGTGTTATTAGGTAAATGCAGATCAAGACTACAATGAAAATTAGTCCAGGGGTTGTGGGTTATCGTTAAGCTGATTAACATTGTCTCCCCCACAACTGTGCTTGATTAGAAAAAGAAAAAAGAAGAAAAAAACACAAGGAGAATGGATAAACAAAATGTGGTATAGACATACAATGAAATATTATATAGCCATGAAAGGAAATGAAGTTCTGATCCATGCTACAATGTAGATGAACCTTTGAAATCTAGTATGTATTATGCTGAGTGAAATAAGCCAGGCACAAAAGATACGGTATGATTCCACTTACGTGAAATATCTAGAGTAAATTCATAGAGACTTAAGTAGAGGTTGCTCAGGGGTTAGGGGTGTTGGGAATTAGTGCTTAATGGTTATGTAGCTTCTGTTTGGGAATTGGAAACAGTGGTGATGGTTGCACAATAGTGTGATTAATTAATTAATGCCACTGATTAAGTAATTAATGCCACTGAACTCTACATTTAAAAAATGGCAAATTTTATATTATATATATATTTACCACAGTTTTTAAAAATGTGTTAAACATTAATTGCATTGTGAGTTGTAGTTAACTCATACTAGTTTTGAGCCCAGGGCCTCGTGAAGCAAAACCTAGGCAAAACCCTGCAGTTGGTTTGTGAAAATCTTACTTGTTGATGTTCTTATTGTTACAATTTATATTCACAATTTAATTCTAAAAACGTGGATTAAATGAATAGAAGTCAGTAACAAATTTTCATTAGAGTGGATCATATGGTTTTCAAAGTTTTTATTCTATTTTCGTAATAAAACACCATGGCCTAAGGAAAAAAAATTCTTTTTTCTAGCAAGGCAATGTATTAAATAAAACCTCCAAACCCCACAATGGCATATATACTTCACACTCACTATAATGGCTAAAATATAAAAGAGAGACCAATAACAGGTATTGGCCAGGATGTGGAAAATTAGAACCCTCTTACAATGCTGATGGGATTGTAAATTGCTGTGGCTACTTGGGAATACAGTTTGGAAGTTCCTTAAAATGATAAACAAAGAGTTACCATATGACCTAGCAATTCCACTCTTTGATATATACCCCAAAATGAAAACACATCTACACAAAGACTTGCACATGAATATTCACAGTCACATTATTTATGATAGCCAAAAAATGGAAACAATTAAATGTCCATCAACTGACAATGGATAAACAAAATGTGTTACAATCATCCCTCAGTATCCTTAGGATACTGGTTCCAGGACCCTCATAAATACAGAGGTCCACGGATGCTAAAGTCCCTTATATAAAATGGTGTTGCATATAACCTATGCATATCTTCCTATATACTTTATTTATTTATTTTTTTATTTAAAATGTTTTTTTGTAGAGGTGAGGTCTCACTGTGTTGCCTGGGTTGGTCTTGAACTGGGATTACAGGAGTGCCTGGCCACTCCTGTATACTTTAAATCATCTCTAGATTACTTATAATACTTAATAAAATGTAAATGCTTTATAAATAGTTGGTATACTGTATTTTAAAATTTGTATGTTTTTAATTATAGTTACTGTTGTGGTTTTTTTTGAATATTTGTGATCTGTGATTGGTTGAATCTGTGGATGTAGAGGGTTGACTGTATATGCATAGAATGGGATATTATTCAGCCATAAAAAGGAATGGAATCAGTAAAGGGAGAGACATATATAGCATTTTGTAGATATTGAAAACATTAAAAAGTTTTTGAGTTAAGAAAAGGTATGGGCCAGGCATGGTGGCTCACGCCTGTAATCCTAGCACTCTGGGAGGCCGAGGCGGGCAGATTGCTCTAGGTCAGGAGTTTGAAACCAGCCTGAGCAAGAGTGAGTGAATTACCGGTTTTGTGTGAATTACCGGTTGAAATAGTAATATTTTTGATACAGTGGGATAAATAAATTATTAAAATTAATTTCACCTGTTTATTTTTACTTTTTAAATGTATCTGCTAGAATTAAGTGTGTGGCTTGCATTATATAGTTGACCCTTGAACAATGTGGGGTGAGGAGGTTAGGGGTCCCAGCCTTCCTCACAGTCAAAACTTTGCATTTAACTTTTCACTCCCCTAGAACTTAACTACTAAAAGCCTACTGTTGATAGGAAGTCCTACTAGTGACATAATAGTCAATAAACACATACTTTGTATGTTACATGTATTATATCAATGAAGGAAGTTAAGGAAAAATGTTATTAAGAAAATTATAAGGGGTCAGGTGTGGTGGCTCACACCTGTAATCCTAGCACTCTGGGAGGCTGAGGTAGAAGGATTGTTTGAGCTCAGGAGTTCAGGACCATCCTGATCAAGAGCAAGACCCTATCTC
Organism: Mirza zaza; assembly: GCA_008750895.1. Taxonomy (NCBI): domain Eukaryota; kingdom Metazoa; phylum Chordata; class Mammalia; order Primates; family Cheirogaleidae; genus Mirza; species Mirza zaza. Next base: position 18,320 of record VSMD01086421.1, read on the forward strand.
TACTAAAAATAGAAAAATTAACCAGGCACAGTGACATATACCTGTGGACCCAGCTACTCGGGAGGCTGAGGTGGGAAGGATCGCTGAGCCCATGAGTTTGAGGTTGCAGTGAGCTATTATAATGCCACTGCATTCTAGCCAGGGAGACAGAGCGAGACTGTTTACTGGTTTTGCAATGATACAATAAGTTTCATTATTTCTGATAAATGGAATAGGATAAGACAGATTTATTAAAATATAAAGAAACTCTGAAAATTCATGTTAAAATTCAAAGTTGATTCAGGAGAAAGTTCTTTAGAAAGCTGCTAGATTGGTAATAGAGTGCCAGGAACATAATGAGGGATATTTCTAGGATGGAAGAAGGCACTAATCCCTAGAGATATTTGTGACGGGAAGGAAGCTTTTGAGCTGCTTGGTAAAGTATAAATCATTAGATAGGAATCAGTATATCTGTGTTACTGTTTTTGAATCCTTCTTCCTACCTGTGTGATCTTGCATAAGTCATTGACCATTCAAAGCCTCAGTTTCCTCATTTGTAAAGTCAGACAGGTTCTTTCTATCTCTAAGCAGTGTTTTTTCTAGGTACAATTTTGGGAATAAAAATGGGAGACTGATTCATGTACCATCTAGAATCTTGATATTATAGGTCATGGGGATAATAAGGCCTTATTTATTGATCTAACATTTTATTTTACAGTTATTCGGAAGTTTTGAGGGACTTTTTTCTTAGCATATGCTCGTGTCTTTGGAATAAAGCACCCATATAATAAATATACATAATCTAAGAGGTAGAGCATTTTGTTGCTACCTTTTCATATTCTTTCTTTTGCAGTGTCCTGCTATAGACTATACAAGACACACACTTGATGGTGCTGCATGTCTTCTGAATAGCAATAAATATTTTCCCAGCAGGTAAACAAAACTTTTAAACATGGTATTAAACTTTTTAGATTTAATTTAAAAGATTGTTTTTGTTTGTTTGAACAAATAGCTCAGATTGTAAAAAGATTGATGTTTTAAAGCTAAAATTAAGTTGCTGGTTAACGTATTCTTTAATTTTTTTCTTTTCAGCTGATGTATATTTGGCTTGTTCATATTATTAGGGTTGTGATTAAACAATATGACTTTGATCCCAGAGCTCACAGGCCAGTTCAATTTAAGGCTAGTCCCTGCTGCTATGTGTCACTCTGCAGGGCTTTCCCTCTCCTGTTTAGAATTTGAATATTTACATGATTGCTCACTTGAATCTTTGTGATAGTCAGATTCAGTCTCCCTGTATATAGCATATGTAAAGAGCAGACTTGCCTAAGTTAGACTGCTTGTTTTTGAAGAATTCCTTATCCTTGCCTATAGAATTTTAAGACCTGGAAAGAAACTGTGCATGTAATGTATTATTGGTGAAGTTTGTGACTGACTTGTATTCTATATTTGTTGCCAGGTAGATGGATTTGGAAATGTTTTCTCCAAATATGATTAGCTCCAAAGAGCTCATATAAAATATGTTTCTCAAAATTGGTTTTTGCCTCAATGTTCTATATTTACATATTTAAAAAATATCAGAAATATGCAATTTGATTTCTAAAAATAAAAATCTAGTTCTGTAGAATAAAACATTCTTTTTAGTAGTTTTAATCACCTCTAGTAGACAGAGTATTAATGTTATAAACATATGTTTTAGTAAGTTTTGATTGTTAGAGATTCCTTTTAACTGCATTAAATAAGCTAAGTGCAGTAGCTCAACCTGTAATTCCAGCTACTCAGCAGGCTATGACAGGAGGATTGCTTGATGTGCCAGTGCACTCCAGCCTTGGTGACAGAGGAATACCCCATCTCTTAAAAAAGAAAAAAAAACTTTAACAAAGTTTCAAAACTGTAATGTTCAGCTGGTCACGGTAGCCCATGCCTGTAATCCCAGCACTTTGGGAGGCCAAGAAAGGAAGATTGCTTGATGCCAGGAGTTCAAGATCAGCCTAGGCAACAGAGACCCTGAATCTACAAAAAATAAAAAAAAATAAAAAGGCATGGTGGCTCACCTGTAGTCCTAGCTACTCAGGAAGCTGAGGCAGGAGGATCCCTTGAGCCCAGGAGTTTGAGGTTGCAGTGAGCTGTGATCATGTCACAGTACTCCAGCCTAAGTGACAGAGTCAACAGACCCTTTCTCAAAAAAAAAAAAAATCTGTAATGTCAAATTTTATGTAGTCACTGTGGTTAGGTAGAAAGAACACTGGCACAGGAATGTGAAGCAGGAGTTCCAGGCACTTACTGCCACTGTGAACTTAGACTAGTCACTTCTTTTCCCTAGGTGTCAATTACCACACTTGTGAATTGAGAAGATTGGACTATATTGTGCCTAAGAGTCTATCCAGTTCCTTGAATCTATGGTTTCTTTTCTGATTTTAGGGTTAGCATAAAGGAATCATCTGTAGCAAAACTAGGATCAGTATGCCGTAGGATTTACAGAATATTTTCACATGCTTATTTTCATCACCGGCAGATATTTGATGAATATGAAGTAAGTATATTTCACTAATTATCTTGATGTATTCTTATCAGAATGACAATAATATATGTTGATATTATTTTTAGTTTTTAAATTTGGATAGTAAAATAACATATTTTTTCTTCCTTTCTACAGAATGAAACATTTTTGTGTCATCGGTTTACTAAATTTGTGATGAAATATAACTTGATGTCCAAGGATAACCTGATTGTACCAATTTTAGAAGAGGAAGTTCAGAATTCAGTTTCTGGGGAAAGTGAAGCATGAAGGGAATCATATAGAAAAATGTACTGATCACATAATTAACATTAATTATGTACTGTATATATATCATTTTAGACACATCAATCATGTATCCATATTATAGCTTCTTTGTTTAGTATAGGATTTTGTATGCTGTGTTTGCCTTTTAAAATGGGAAATACTTTTTAAGTTATTCATAAGCTGTATATTCACTGGTGTGGCACTCATGGTTTTTAAATAAGATTAGTATTATCTGTTTATAATGCCTGTTAATAAAAGAATTTACAGTTTGGTAAAATTGCTGCTAAACAATCATTGGATCACAATCCTCATCAAATAAACCCATCTATAAAAAGATGAGTGAGCTTGAGGTTTCACACAAGCCATTTACTAAAGAGATAGTAATGTTTTCCTTTGATTTTACCCCTGAGTTTAGATATTCTAGAAAATTCTGTAGTACATACTTCCATCTTAACTATTAACTTTCCCAAAATGAGGTAAAAGTATTTTTAAAATCTGTTTATAGTTTTTGGTATGCATATATGATTATGTGTATATCCGAATATAAAATGCAAATGAAGCATTAGTAATACTTAATCTTACTATGCTACAATAAAGTATATTCCAGGCCAGCATACTTGGAAAGGATTTACCTTTCTGCAACAGTGAACTTTGACATATAAGATGATGATAAGGCACGTAAATAATGTTCCCACTGGAAACCTGCTCTATCTTCCCTTTCTCATTTCCCTTAACCTTTTCAAACTATGTTAGCTGAGAAGCTTTTCACCAGACTGTGATTTAGTGGTGGCTTATACCTATTTATATTTGTATTAATTGCTTACAGATTATACCTCATATTAGCAATTATATTACACTACAGGAAAAATGTATTGGCATAGGCTCTTGCTTATCTTTGTTTTCAAAATTGTTCTAACTACTTAGAAAACGGTCCTTAAGATAGTTTGACTCTTCCTGTTAGTAATATTAATCTTTTCATCTAACCATCTAGGCAGCATTAGAGTTGAAGAAATATTGTAGTATTTATTTTATACCCCCTCCCCACCAAGTTTGTTTGAATTATATGCACATGTGAGATTATTTGCAGTAATACACAGGTTCCCAAGGGTATTGATTAATGTTCATATATTTTTAGGACTTTGTTATAATTCTATGTTTTAAGAAGGATTCAAGTGCAGATTTAACAATCTTATCTATTGAATGCAGTTTTTAATAAAGCACTGGAAGTCTTATTGCCAAATTGTAATGAGGCACTAAGATGGGGTGAAAAAATTGTACATGTCATGAAGAAAATATTTAAATCCATCTCTTGACTAGATTTAACAAATACGAGGAACTTTTTTTTTTCATTTATAAGGTGTTATTTTGAAGATGAAAATGAATTCATCTTATTTTTCAAATTTGAGGGAATAATTTATACCATATTATGAGACAAGTATGTACAGCAAAAATGTGGGAAATAGTAGCATAATGAGAGTGTGTATATATAGTTTATGCCTTTCCAAACTTGCTAGTCTTTTGGGCTTTGAAAAATGGTATCCCAGCAGTCATAGTCATTACTGTACCCCAACCCACAACTATCTTTTAAGAGGTTTTATGTTCACAGTGAAAGGAATGTTGGCTTTGAAATTATGCATTCATATTAATGTTACTATAAACCAATGGGAATGGTAATTTTTAAATGAACTTGCTAAATATTGGGAGACTAAACTACTAAGTTAATAAATTATATTTAGCAATGTAGCTATTCTTTCTAGACAGTGTCTCATAATGGATTTCTGTTGCTTGACTATATTAGTGAACATTTGAACTAAGGTAGTGACTGGCATTGGTGAACTGGCTGGTTATTTTGAAACACAGTTTGAATAATATGGTTTAGTGTTAATGGGGAAATAAAATATGACTTTTTTCCTTACTCATTCCATCTTCCCTGTACTGTGTGTTTGGAATTGATCATAAAAATATCTCCGAAAGAAAACATCAGTTTGTATTCTTGCTTTTGTATTCATATTGACATCTCACTAATATTCATTGCACTATGAAGATGATTCACTGTGTTAAGACCTAAATGAAACAGTTCCTGTTTTTCCTTAATACTGTTTATAGAGTTTTTAAAATGTACATGCATATATATAAGTGGTATTTAAAAAATTAATGAGCTTGGCAAACTATTGATTTATTAAAGTTAAGTATTCTAAGAAGAGGAAATGGAAAATTATCAGTTCTGTGTGAGAGGCAAGTTAGGTTCTTTTTGTTTGAATTATCCTATATAGATCCAAAAATTAAAATTAGACTTTTCTTTCCATAAGAAAATATAGTTAACTCTTTTTCTCTTATCATTTCTGAGAAAATAGTTAGCTTTAATCATTTATGTTAACATAGTTCTTTTGTGTGTATACATTTTCTTTTCTCTGACTTGAGTGTTAAATTTGCATCTTTTTTTTTTTTTTTTGAGACAGAGTCTCACTTTGTTGCCCAGGCGAGAGTGAGTGCCGTGGCATCAGCCCTAGCTCAGCAACCTCAAACTCCTGGGCTCAAGCAATCCTTCTGCCTCAGCCTCCCACGTAGCTGGGACTACAGGCATGTGCCACCATGTCCGGCTAGTTTTTTCTATATATATTAGTTGGCCAATTAATTTCTTTCTATTTATAGTAGAGACGGGGTCTCGCTCTTGCTCAGGCTGGTTTCGAACTCCTGACCTTGAGCAATCTGCCTGCCTTGGCCTCCCAGAGTGCTAGGATTACAGGCGTGAGCCACCACGCCCAGCCTTAAATTTGCATTTCTAAAACAGTTTCTCAGTTCAATTTTTTTTTTTTATTTTTTATTTTGAGACAGAGTCTCACTCTTTTGTCCAGGCTAGAGTGCCTTGGCATCAGCTCAAGCGATCCTTCTGTCTCAGCCTCCCGAGTAGCTGGGACTACAAGGCATGTGGCACCATGCCCAGCTAATTTTTTTCTATATATTTTTAGTTGTCCAGCTAATTTCTTTCTATTTATAGTAGAGACAGTCTCGCTCTTGCTCAGGCTGGTTTCCAACTCCTGAGATCAAACGATCCTCCCTCCTTAGCCTCCCAGAGTGCTAGGATTACAGGCATGAGCCACCATGCCTAGCCTCAGTTAAATTCTTGATTACTTAACACCTTTTAATATCAGTGAAGTTAGAAATCTTTGATTACATTGTTATAAAGGCAGTGTTACGGTTATAAACAGTTACTGATTGATGTCACATTCATTTTAATAGAACTAATTTTTTTCCATGGATACTTTGCCCTACTTCCTATATGATATCTTTTTGCTTCAAGGGTTCCTGTAATTTTATTTGAGCATTTAAATTCTAAATTTTATAGACTTTATTTTGTGAATACTTCTTGAACATGCTGAAGTTTATAAAGAAACTTTTACAAAGAACTCCTGTGTACCGTTTTTCCCCGAAAATAAGACCTACCCATAAAATAAGCCCTAGCAGGATTTCTAAGCGTTTGCGCCATATAAGCCCTTCCTCGAAAATAAGACCTAGTGATAGGCGTGGCTACCCAGTGTATCTGCACAACCCATGCATTTTGTCGTGGAGTGGTGAAGAAGATGAGCAGCCCTTCTCATCTGCCCCATGAGAGCTCTATTGCTCGACACGAGAGATTGGGGCCAATGGTTCTAAAAGAAATGGAGTCACAAGAAATTCAGGATGGAATTCGGGGTTTGGAGAGTATGTTCCAGAAGAAGACAATTTAACTACATTTGAATAAATGTAGATTGTTGTACCGTACTTAAAAAAATAACACATCCCCTGAAAATAAGCCCTAAGGTGTCTTCTTGAGGAAAAATAAATAATAAGACCCTGTCTTATTTTTGGGGAAACACGGTAGTTGTAAAGCACTGTGAAGTTCTTCCATGCTATGCAAATGTTTTATTAAAAGTAGTTGATTTTCATTTCTTGAAGCAGCTAATTGTTAATTAAGGAGACAATACAGATATATTTGTGCAATAGATTTAGCAGTTTGAGATGATCAAAACATTCAAATCCGTTTCCTGAAAAAATATGCATTATTAGTGTACGGTACATTACAAAACTGGAAAACTACCAAGTGAATCCCCTAGAGAGTTTGATTACTTATCTAACAGGTTTAATAAGGAGCCTCACTCTTCATTTGTGTGATTTTTCTAGTATTTACATTTCTTTTTATAGAACACAAAGCTTCATGTCAAGTACAAGAACCTAGTGTAATTAAATAGAATACTAAATTTTCATATTAACTTAAATTTCCAAAAGATAAATACCTTGATATCCTGAACTTAACATCTGCAAAGGTAGTATGTCAATTAAGTGATAATGATTCTAGGATTAATTATGACACCAATATTGAAAACTAGTAAGCTATTTATTTTCTAATGATTTCTCCTATAAACTTTGTTAAAAGCAGCTTATAATTCCATAAATAGTGTATTTATCACTATTTTGTGTGGACCTCATGAGAGCCACCTATATTTTGTATAAGAATTATAGTTTAACATTTTATAAAACAAATGCAGATCTAGAATTCTCCCCACCGCCACCCATGGGACAGGGCCTCATTCTGTCACCCAGGCTGGAGAGCTGCAGCATAATCACACAGCTCACTGCAGCCTTGATGTCCTGGGCTCAAGTGATCCTCTTGCCTCAGCCTCCCAAGTAGCTAGGACTGCAGGTGTACACCACTGTACCTGGTCCAGATTTTGGATTCTGATTGTTGAGTTACCATGTTAGTGATTATAATAGTTTCCTGTGGCTGCTGTAGTAAACTACCACAAATTTAGTGGATTAAAACAATATATATCTATTCTCTCACAGTTCTTGAAGTCAGAAGCCCCAAATCAGGCTAGAATTAGGTTCCTAGTTCCTTCTAGAACTCCAGGGAAGAATTCTTTCATTGTCTCTTCCATCTTCTGGTGGTTGCCAGCATTAAAGAATGCTTATGGCTGCTTCATTCCAATCCTTCTGTTATCACATTGTTTTTTCTTCTGTAGTATCTACCCTCTGATTCCTTCTCATAATGACACTTCCGATTATATCACTGGGCCCACCTGGATAATCCAGGACACTCTCCCAATCTCAAAATCCTTAATCACATTTGCAAAATCCCTTTTGCCATCAGAAGTAACACATTCATAGGTTCCAGGGATTAGGCTGTGGACATTTTAGGGGCCTTTATTTGCCTACCACAGTAATCCTCTCAAATTCACATTGTTAATCTCAAAAAGTTCATGCTATGGATTTAATATTTACTCTGATAGTGGTACTTTTTATTTCCTTCCTGTTACCCACTTCTTCATATCTCCCAATCACATATGCTTCATTTAAGTCTCTGATTCAAAACGTTGAACTTGAGATCATTTTCTACAGATTACCATTTACTACATCCTCCTTGTATTGGTCCATTTATAACTTAAGTTCTTAGTATGATAAATATTTTTTAATTTTATTGTTGTAAGAACCCTTAACATGAGATCTACTCATAACAAATGTTTAAATGTACAATACATTATTGTTGACTACAGATAGTGTTGTGCAGCAGATCTCTAGAGTTTATTCATCTTGCTTGACTGAAACATTGTGCCCGTTGATTAGTAATTTCTGATTCTATGAACGTGTGAAATCATGTGGTATGTGCCTTTCTGTGACTGGATTGTTTCACTTAGCATAATGTTTTCAAGGTTCATCTATGTTGTAGCATATTGAAGAATTTCCTTTTTTAAGGCTGAATAATATTCCATCACGTGTGTGTGTGTGTGTGTGTATATATATATATATATACATATATATATCACATTTTCTTTATTCATCTGCCAATAGACATTTAGGTTGTTTCTATACCTTGGCTATTGTGAATACTGTTGTAATAAACAGAGGAATGCTAATATCTCTTTAAGATCCTGACTTCAATTCTTTTGTACAAATGCCTAGAAGTGAGATGGTTGGATCATATGATAGTTCTATATTTATTTATTTATTTATTTTTGAGACAGAGTCTCACTCTGTTCCCTGGGCTAAAGTGCCATGGCATCAACCTAGCTCACAGCAACCTCAAACTCCTGGGCTCAAGCAATCCTTCTGCCTCAGCCTCCCTAGTAGCTGGGACTATAGACATGTGCCACCATGCCTGGCTAATTTTTTCTATATATTTTTAGTTGGCCAATTAATTTCTTTCCATTTTTAGTAGAGACAGGGTCTCACTCTTGCTCAGGCTGGTCTCGAACTCCTGAACGCAAAGGATCCACCTGCCTTGGCCTTCCAGAGAGCTAGGATTACAGGTATGAGCCACTGCACCTGGCCTAATTTTTTGAGGAACCTCTATACTGTTTTCCATAGTGGCTGCACCATTTTGCATTCCCACCAACAGTGTGCAAGGGTTCCAATTTGTCCACATCCTCACCAACACTTGTCTTTGTATTTTTGATGTCTGTTATAAAACATAATAGTCATGTGAGGTGATAATTTTTTGTGGTTTTGATTTACATTTCCCCAATGACTAAACATTGAACATTTTTCCTATACTTGTTGGCTATTTGTATATCTTCTTTGGAGAAATGTTTATTCAAGTCCTTAGCCCATTTTTTAATTGGGCTATTAGTTATTTTATAATACTATTGAGTTGTAGAAATTCCTTATATATATATATTCCCTCCCTCCCTCCCTCCCTCCCTCCCTTCCTTCCTTCCTTCCTTTTTTGAGACAGAAGGAAGGAAGCTTGCTCTGTCACCCTGGCTAGAGAGTGCAGTGGTGTCATCATAGCTCACTGAAGCCTCAAACTCTTCGGCTCAAGCAATCCTCCTACTTCAGTCCCCCAAGTAGCTGGGACTACAGGCACCTGCCACCACACCCGGCTAATTTTTCTATTTTTTATAGAGACTGGGATCTCGCTCTTGCTCAGGCTAGTCTCAAACTCTTGGCCTCAAGTCAAGCAGTCCTCCTGCCTCAGCTTCCCAGAGGTTTAGGATTACAGGTGTGAGCCACCAAGCCTGAAGACTTATGTATTTTAGAGATTAACTCCTTATCGAGTATAGGTTTGCGAATATTTTCTCCCATTCCTAGGTTGTCTTTTCACTGTCGATTGTTTCCTTTGCTGTGCAGAGCTTTTTAGTTTGATATTTTTGGGGTTTTACTTTTTTGAAATAGGGTCTCACTATATTTCCCAGGCTGGTCTTGAACTTCTGTTTCAAATGATCTTCCTGCCTCAGCCTCCTGAATATCTGGAATTACAGGCTTGAGCCACTGTACCCTGCAGTGTCTTTTAAGTCTTTAATCCATTTTGAGTTGATTTTTGTGTATGGTGTAAGATAGGGGTCCAATTTCATGCTGCTGCATATGGATACCCAGTTTTCCCAGCACCTTGTATTCAAGAGACTATCCTTTCCCCATTGTGTATTCTTGGCACTCTCGTCAAAGATCAGTTAACCGTATACGCATGGATTTAATTCTGGACGATATGATCCTTTAGTTGATGCATAAAACTTATTCAAGTGACATTGCTTACCAGTTTGTGAAAGAGAGAGTAAGAGAGATGGAAGAAAAGGGGGTGGAAGAATGTTTTCTAAGCCTCTTTGTATATCAGAAAACAAAAGGAGAGTTGAAAACTATAGATTTCTGGGCTCCACCTTTGGAAACTGATTCAAGCATGGGAGGGTCTGAATCTGGGTTTTATTATAAAAACTTCCCAGGTGACTCTGATATGCTATCAGTTCTAGAAATCACTGGGAAATTTAGAACATAAGATAAAAGGTACACTTTCTTCAAACTAGGAAAAAATAATTGTAACCAGTGTTTTCCCTGGGGGAGATAAATCTAGCAGTAGTAAAAACATTCACCATGAAGGAAGGTTCCTAAGGGAAGGAGTGAGTTTGTCATCATCTCCCTCTCCCACTGTTGCAGGGGTTGCTGGAGGAAACAGAACAAAATGGGGAGAGTAGCTTTTCAGCTGACCTGCTGCCCCTATCCAGTGTTGTTGCCAGAGTTGGAAGAAATTATCTTATTTTGTTTTTTGAATGTGGGAGCTTTTTGAAACATGTTGAACACCACTTGATGGAATCAAAAGCCGTGTTTTACAATGAGACTAATACTGTTTGTGAGGACCTTTAACCAAAGCATTAACATTGAAGGTAACCCTTTTGTGTTTTGGTCTGATTCGATTGAGGGAAATCAGGTAAGTGCTAACAGGTCTGTAATGTTTTAACAGCTTACAAAGCGAGGAGGCTGCCATGTCAGAATTCCAAACACATCTCCAGTGGATATGGGTGGATAGAGAGGAGACTGGTTTTTCTTTTCTCAAGAAGTAAGTCTCATACCAGCTGGTCTGGGGGCTTTAGGCAGCGGCCCCCAACCTTTTTGGCACCAGGGATCGGTTTCATGGAAGACAATTTTCCCACAGACCGAGAGTGGGGGAGCGGGGTGCTGTGGCGGGGAGGGTGCGGCGCTCAGGTGGTGATATGCGGCCATTTCCTAACAGGCCTCAGAAATGTGGCCTGGGGGGTTGGGGACCCAAGCTTTAGGGCACTGAAGGATAGTAATTTTTTTGCCATCAGGTTTGTACAGTTTTGTTTAGCATATTCTAGACTGAAGAGGATATTTATCTGTTTGGGGGCAGTCTAGGGTTTGTTTTATTTTGGCACTGAATCTAAAGTGTTGGCAACTTCTTCTTAGCACAGCTATTATAAAAGGCTTAGTTGTGCTGCTATTATTTAGCAAATCTCAAGGAGAGAATAAGAAAACATGTTTAGGAGCTAGAAAAGAAACCTTAAAGATTATTGAGTCTCCCTCTTCTTGTCTTCTCGTTTGGCAGATTTAAAAATAAAACAAAAACACCAGCAAACAAAGGCCACGGGAATTAAATGACTCTTCAGAATTCCCACAGTTAGATAGCTGTAGAGTTGGGGCCTTAACTCCCTGAAAAGCATGGAAGTTAATGTAGAGGAGAGAAAAGATCATCTGATGGTCCTGAGAAACCAGCATCCCCTCCCTGTGACTTCTCAGTATACCAGTATTATAAAGATGCACCATCAGGTAATCTCAATTTTTAAAACACCCAAGTTGCATTTTAGCCAGATCCTATGATCCCAACAGTAAAAGATGAGATTCTTTAGTTGGACCCAGAAGTATTTCTTGGGGCCAGAGCTTAACATTGTAGTCATTGTCTGAGTCTCTGGGAGCAAGTTAGAATTTGAGATTTGTGTGGTATCTTTTCCTCTGTTAGAGTATTTGGTACAGCAGCATGTAGTACACTAACTACTCGGGATGTCTGGGGACTTCCAAAACCCCTGATTTATTTCCAGGGCATATCTTAATGACTACTTTGATTTTGGCTGATTATAAAACAGCCCCTTTTCCTGCTTACAATTCTAAATTAAAAATAGGCCAGCCGTCAACTGGCTAAAATCCCATCTGCCTTTAGCTTTCACTAGCTAATTTACAAGTATGCCAGAAGCTTCACAATGTATCCATTATTCCCCAAGACTTCCCATACAGTCTAGCACTAACCTGATGACATCTAAGTTGGACCCAGGTATGCTTGTTTGAGTCAGAATTCCATATTGCAGTTGTTACTACTTGGCCCTTGCCTTCTCGTTTTTTTGCATCAAGTGATTTGATATGAAATATAAAATTTCAAATCATTACCCTACAAAAATTTATCTATGATAATCTAGATCCAGCTGAGTGAATAAAGCAAGAAATTATAAACAATGCAGATGACATATTTCGTGAATGTTTTCTCTTACAAGGAACTTTTTGGCCAGGTACAGTGGCTCACGCCTGCAATCCCAACACTTTGGGAGGCTGAGGTAGGAGAATGACTTGAGGCCAGGAGTTCGAGACCAACTCGAGCAACATAGCAAGACCCCCATCTCTACAAAAAACAGAAAAATTAGCCAGGCATGGTGATGTGTACCTGTAGTCCCAGCTACTCAGGAGGCTAAAGCAGGATTACTTGAGCCCAGGAGTTTGAGGTTGCTGTGAGCTATGATGTCACTGTTCTGTAGCCCAGGCAACAGGGGGAGACCCTGTCTCAAAAAAAAGAAAAAAAGAAGCAGCTTTTCCATTGATAGAAATATATATATTTAGGAATGTATTTATATCTGTCTACATGGGTAAGTAAATGAACCATTTTAAAGACTGTATTTATGATCTTGGGAGCAAATTATAACAGAAAGTAAAATTTAGATAATAGCTATATAAACAGCACAGCTTTTTGAAAGCTAGACTGAGACTCCTGGAGAAGAAATAAAATGTGATATATGTGACTTCAAAAAGAAAATGAGTTATGAATGTGCATCTTTTTTTTTTTTTTTTTTTGAGACAGAGTCTCACTTTGTTGCCCAGGCTAGAGTGAGTGCCGTGGCGTCAGCCTAGCTCACAGCAACCTCAAACTCCTGGGCTCAAGCAATCCTGCTGCCTCAGCCTCCCAAGTAGCTGGGACTACAGGCATGAGCCACCATGCCCGGCTAATTTTTTCTATGTATATTAGTTGGCCAATTAATTTCTTTCTATTTATAGTAGAGATGGGGTCTCGCTCTTGCTCAGGCTGGTCTCGAACTCCTGAGCTCAAACGATCCGCCCACCTCGGCCTCCCAGAGAGCTAGGATTACAGGTGTGAGCCACCGCGCCCGGCCGAATGTGCATCTTTATATGTTTTTAATTTTTGTCTGTAAATTTGGAATATCTTAAAATTTATAGTTTTCAATTCTTCATTTTAAAGTTGCTTTATGAAAATTCTATTCCTATAAAGCTATAAAATTTCACTGAATAACACACAAGGTATATTTTATGATATAATAATGGCTTATATTAATATCATGACTAGTTAGAGATAAAGAGGCTATAAGTATTGGCAACAACTTCTATTAAAACATCCCTTTTACTTATTTACATTAATAAGAAGTTTTTTTCTAAGCTGTGTTCACAACCTTTCCATTTAGCAATCAATGAAGATTTTCTTTTTAGTGCTGTATTTGTGTACAGTTGTCCCTTAGTAACTGTGGGAGATTGGTTCCAGGACCCTCTGAGGATACCAGCATCCATGTATGCTCAAGTTGTTATATTAATATAAAATGGTATAATATTTGCATATAACCCTATGCACATCCTCCTATGTACATTAAGTCATCTCTAGATTGCTTATAATACCTAATACAATGTAAATACTATGTAAATGTTACCAAAAGTTTGGCACTTGTCCCTGAGGCCACATCAAAAGAATGAGGACAAGTTGCTTGAGGAGAAGGAAAGGGAAGTTTATTAATGTGCCAGCAAATGAGGAGGATGGCAGACTCTCGTCTTAAAGTACCACATCCTCCCTATAAGCAGAAATACAGAGCTTTTAAAGGAAGTTTTCAGCTTGGAGGTTATTGCTGTTTAACCCCATTGACCCCATCTCCAGTGAAAAAAACTGTGTGACCTCTGCAGGGACAATTCCACTGAGCTATCTTCTGTGGTACAAAGAACAAAGGACACTCCCCTGACCCTCTGAATGACTGGCCTCGGGCAGGGATGTAGGGTTTAATTCCTAGAGAGTTGGGGGGCATTAAAGAGACAACTTGTAAAACATTTTTACCCTATTTCAGGCCGTTCACTCTGTTACATAAATAGTTGTTGTACTGTATTGTGTAGGGAATAATGACAAGGAAAAAAGTCTGTACATGTTCTGTACAGATGGAACCATCCATTTTTTTCCTGGATGTTTTTGATCCATGCTTGGTTGAATTCATGGATGCAGCACCCATGGACACAGAGGGCCAACTGTATAGTTATTTTGAACATCTGAACATTTAACATAGTTAAATGTGTTAATGCAACAGGATTTAAAATAACTAATGATAATTTGGAGGAATTGGGAGGAGAGAGATTTTTCAAGCATTTCTTCGTGCAGGGGGAATGTAGTATGGTGCATGGCAAAATGAGCTTGTTAGTTGTGTAGGAATTATGGATGGAATGAAAGGGATTTGCTATTCCTGAGTATAATGTCAGTGGCATGATCACAGCTAGCTCACTGCAGCCTTGAACTCCTCCCTGGGCTCACGTGATCCTCCTGCCTCAGCCTCCTGAGTTGCTGGGACTACAGGTGCATGACACCATGCCTGGCTAACTTAAAATTTTCTGTAGAGACGAGGTCTCGAGGCCTGGCTATGTTGCCCAGGCTAGTCTGTTTTTATCACCAGATAATACGGCTGCATTTGTACTAGGAAAGGAGGGTCTAGAGAGACTATAGGAGTTCAACCAACTTGAGCAATCAACCTGTTCTGCAGCCTTTGTTTTACGAGGAGACCCTGTGGCTAAAACTAGCCCCTGACACACCCTTGGCAGCCTCTACCCTGGGAGGAGCTATAGCTTCATTACCATAACATGCTTCTGTGTACTAGCATGTGGAACTAACCACACATGCATAAGGGAAACTACACCCCCCTACAGATGATGACATAGCATGTTCTTTCTCTACTACCCCGTAGAAACCCCATGCCACTTTCCATCAGGGAGACGTGCTTTGGAAAATATTCCCAGTGCTCTCCTCACTTGCTGCAAGTGATTAAAACTCCAACTGATCAAGGCCCGCATTCTTGTTCTCATTCTCGTGGGGAGTTGTTTGTTACTCACTAGGTGAATGCAAATCCATCTTTTGAGTAACAAATCTACTGTTAACCCCAGTTTGCACAACCCACCTCTATCAGATCCTTAGGAATTTTGAGTATTAGGTTTTTAGAGTGTGCCTTTTTGGCCCACCAAATCCAAGGTGCCATTTCCTCTGCCAATCCTCAGATTCCACTGATTTGCAAGTAAAGATTCAAGGGCTCCCCAGTACCCTAGAGCTCTTTATATATAATACTCATGTTGAAATAAAAATCATTCCTCAGGTAGAATCAGAATGGAGCATGAAAAAGAGCCAAGATAGGTGGCTTAGAAATGTAGTGGTGATGGTAAAAGGCAGAGCTTCAGAGGCAAGATGTCTCTGAACTTCTGCTGCCCTTATTTTTCCCCTGAGGTGAAGCATGTCCTAGAAACCAGAACTCCTTTTTTTTTTTTTTAATTTTTTTTACAAGTCTTGCTTCTAAGAAACCAGAACTCCTTTCCCTCAAAGCAACTCATAAAAAAGGTAGAAAAGTCACTCTCTAACCTATCTCCCCTGAAGGAAGATCATAAGACCCTCATTCCAGAGGGGTTCTGCCCCATACTAAGGGGAATCAATGATACACAAGGAGGCCCAGAAGAACCTGAACAGGCAATTCTTGCTAAATTCCTCTCAGTTTATTACCATCGGATCATACCCTTTTGTCCAATCATGTTGCTGCACAACTATGCACTTTCATCAGACTTAGCATACAATGACAATACAATTTTCCCTGGGTCTTTGGTTCTTCATTTCTGAAGCTCCTGTGTCATTGAAACCAAGCAGGGACTCCTCTGAGGGACCTACTGCCCCCCACCCAAAGCATGGACATAAAGAAAACCTTGAGTTCCTTCAGGGGACGTTGTGACATCTGGCTAGGCTTGACAAGTGAATGGGCAACCTGATGGGTACAATGGCCCTCCAAGCAAGCCAGAGTCAAGAGGTGTTTGGGTTCCCTCTGGAAACTAACAGGTGGTATCCTAATATATGCTCTTGAGTTGTTTTACAGAAACCCAACAAGATAGAAAATGCAGATCAGGGGGAACTGAGGAACTGAACTCTGACCTGCTATTCTTTGTTCCAATCTCTCCCAAGGGGCCTGTCACACCCATCTTAACCTTCCTTTCTTCTCTGAATCCATCTATGCTCCTCCCCACTTCAGAATATTCCCACCCTTTTGGGCCAGACCTGCCTGAAATTATCCCTGCCTTTAAGATCTCCCGACTTCTAAGACACCCAGGAGTGAGAGTTCTGAGGCCCTGGGAGTAAAGCCCCTTTCTGCTTCCGCAACTCTGGGCTTCAGTGTTTGGCTTGGCTGCACCAGGCAAGTGGACCCCAGTTTGGTTTGGTAACATCATGTAAAACTTGGTTAAATAAATTCATTAAGCTTTTCTTTTGCTAATCTGCCTTTTGTTGCAGAGGTGTCAGCCTTGACACTTGTGCTGGGTGAAGAAAAGGTACTTTTTTCCCCAACACCACAAACACATGCTATTTATCAGAAGCTGTATTTTATCAGATATCATTTGCTCAGGGAAGTCTTCTTTGACCATGAGTATCTTAGGTTCTTCTGTTATATGCTATCCTAGAAAATTTTGCTTCACTGTAAGAGTATTTCCATCAATCGCAATGGCAAACTTATTTGTATAATTACTCACTCACTATTTTTCTCCTCTGCTGGCCTGTTGATGCCATAAGAGCAAGACTGTGTCTGGCAGAGTCAGTAACTATTTGTTTAATAAGTGAATGGATGAGAGAGTGAACTGCATCCTGTCACAGGGATTCTGTTTCCGGATGAGGCCTTTATCCCTGACAACAGCCTGAGCATTGAAAACTAAAAAGCATTCTTTTTTTTTTCTGTTGCCTGGGCTAGAGTGCCATGGCACTCTAGCTCACAGCAACCTCAGACTCCTGGGCTCAAGCAATCCTTCTGCCTCAGCCTCCTGAGTAGCTGGGACTACAGTCATGTGCCAACATGCCCGGCTAATGTTTTCTATATATTTTTAGTTGTCCAGCTAATTTCTTTCTATTTTTTTAGTAGAGACGGGGTCTTGCTCTTGCTCAGGCTGGTTTTGAACTCCCAACCTTGAGCCATCTGCCCGCAACGGCCTCCCAGAATGCTAGGATTACAGGCATGAGCCACCGAGCCTGGCCCTAAAAAGTGTTCTTAAGACAGTATCTTCCCTCCTCTGTCTTTTGTTAAGGATCTCTGCTATCAGTGGATCTGTGTGTGACAGTGGCAGGACCTTGTGCAGACACTTTCCCAGCTTGATTTGTTGTTGGCTGCTTGGCACCCAGTCTCGTGTCTCTGCAGATCCTTCGAGCTACCTAATATACTCAGCAAAAAGAGGAGGGGTGCCTCATTACTGCTGGTGGAGGAGGAGGTGCAAGCGCCCTATGTGGTCTCCTCCAACACAGCAGAGTGAGAGTCGGAGGACTTGGTACTGTCCAGTGGGAATGAAAGTCCCAGCTCCTTACTCACTTCTCTCTGTCACCACCCTGGCTAGAGTGTTGGGGCCCCTTGTTACAGCCTCTTGAAGGTGGAAATCTAGGCTACTCACTTGGCTTTTGCTGGCGTAGGTGGGGATGGGGCCACAGGTTTTTCTGTGGTGTTCATGGCTGGAGTAGAGGGATTATTGTCTAAATATTTGCTGTCTTATCAGGCTTTTGTTAGAGCTTTATTTTGTCCACAACATTGGCATTTCTGGGTTGCTGGCTTTTTCAGCTCCAAGGTCTGAGATATATGATGCCAAAATAAAACCAAGGAACTCATCACTGGGGGTCTTCTAAACAGAAGGGTTTTTAGTTATACGTTATGGGAGGAATATACTCCATCTTTCTGGAAGCAGGAGTCTGTATATTTTTCTTTGTGAAGTATCTGTTCAAGCCTTTTGCCCATTTATAATAAGGTGCTATGTCTTTTTATTATTGATTTATAGCAGTCATTGATATCTTCATAATATGAATACTTTGTCACTTCTTTACTGCTAAATGAGTCAGCTCTCTTGCTTACAGGCAAGAATACTGGCATATATAAGCCTTTCAAGAATCACCTCCACACTCACACCTTTATCTTATACATATACCAATTTTACTTACTTGATACTTGATACAATGATTTCAATGCTTTAAACATTTTTGAAACTCATTTTTGCAATTGTCTCCGTAAAAGCTTTACAAGCCTTGCCAGAAATGAGGCTCATTATTTTATAATTTGGCCTAATTTTCTACCTCAAACACCATCTGAGAACTTAATTATCTGTCAGATCTGTTTCTACAAACTTTGTGCTATTGCACAAATAAAATTCATTCCTGAGGACTGATAAATTGCCAACAAATGTTATTTAAATGGATGTGCTACAAATTCTGATGATTAGCATTTAGCCAGTTTTTCTACGTATCCACCAGTAAATTTTTATTTAACATGCTTAGTTATAGACTCTCCCCATTGTTAGCAACTACTTGATCTCAGTTCTCACTCAGCATTTAGTCTTTCCATACAGGGTACTCTGGGGCCCTGAGGAGTGAAGAGAAGGAAATCCTCCTTAGCCTTACGGCAGGGGCAATATCCACAGTCCCCCAGCCCAGAAGGAATGGTAGTGAGGAATCAATAATAGGAAAGGCTAGGAAAATAAGACAGCTGCTCTGCTATTCAGGAATGAAAGAAATGAAAATACATCTGGTACATTTATATTCAATTATCTAAACACCTGCTCCTGACAAAAGAAATGATTTGGAGATAGCTGTGATTTGGATTGACTGTAGCCCTGTCTCCTGTTTCTATGGGTGACTGAAGATGCCTAAAAGCCCTAGAATCTATCCTAGAGGGTGACCCTCCATTCATCTTTCACTCAAGGGAATTGTGACATTGACAGAGCTCTCCTCAGCCCTGCAGCAATTTCCCTGGTGATAGGGTGTTAAATGTCCATGAAAGATCCTAGGGTGATATTCCATCCAAAGGGGATGGGATTAACAAGTGGTTATTGAAAACTAGGATGAAAGTGCCATAGATACTATACTAAAGGCAATGGCTGAACTTCACACCCATGTCTGACCTTGACACTTTTTCATCATAACTTACAGGTATTAAAAATTCACATGCTTGGGCCCCTAAGGAATTACATGGTGTTATAAAAAGAACTGAATATACAAGTGGCAGATAATGATCAGATTAGTCACATTTAACTCCTTAAACATATAGAGTGCAAGTTTTGTACTTTTTTTTTTTTAACAAGAGCTACTTATGTATATTTATTTATTTATTTATTTATTTATTTTTTTTGAGACAGAGTCTCACTTTATTTCCCAGGCTAGAGTGAGTGCCATGGCGTCAGCCTAGCTCACAGCAACCTCAAACTCCTGGGCTCAAGCAATCCTGCTGCCTCAGCCTCCCAAGTAGCTGGGACTACAGGCATGTGCCACCATGCCCGGCTAATTTTTTCTATATATATTAGTTGGCCAATTAATTTCTTTCTATTTATAGTAGAGATGGGGTCTCGCTCTTGCTCAGGCTGGTCTCGAACTCCTGAGCTCAAAGGATCCGCCCACCTCGGCCTCCCAGAGAGCTAGGATTACAGGCGTGAGCCACCGCGCCCGGCCATACTTATGTATATTTAAAATGCTCTAGAACCACCTGGTCATAATTTTTTCACTATTATAAAAATTTATTACATAACAAAGTTAATTGTTGGAGTAAATGCTTATAAAATAAGTTTTGAGGAGCAAGAGCGAGACTCTATCTTTATTAAAAATAGAAAAAAAAGTGACTGATATATTCCTGAATTTTTCCTTAGTCAAATGCCAATTTCTATCTCTAATACTTTAAATCTCTTATATATACTGACTGATGATAAAAGGGTCTTTACCTCTTGTAGACCCTAGTATTGGGAAAAACTGTCTGACCTGAGTACAATCCGTGTGTTTCATAACTTCATAACATTTTGTGGACTCCAGAAGTAAAAATTGCTTCTACCAAAAATCCACCAACTCTTGAATACACAACTCAGGTTCATCTAAAAGTCAAAACAAAAAACATTTCTGCAAATATTGTTGATAGCTATTTCCACAGAATAAGGCTGAGCACAATAATCTTAAATTCTATAAGTAATGCTTCTGGATGATAAAATTGGAATAATTCCTGTTAATCTGATCAACAATTGATGGAGATTGGCTTACTTTAGTTATACTATATATTTGATAATATGTAACACACATTATATGTATAAAACATATTAAAAGGGTATTTGTGTTCAATAAAACAATAGCCCAATGACAAATGACACTTTATTATTCAAATGACCTTACAATGTCAACATCAATGTTAATAAAAATATGTAATAGACTGAATTCATCAACAGCAAAGTAGGTTGTAATTCACTTGAAGGTGCCCACTTTTCAAAGTAAGCCTTTCCTAGATAAGTGAAAATCCTCTATTTTGTAGAATTTTAATCTTTACCTGTTCGAGACTGGGCCAAGGCAAAGGCATCCCTCTCAGCAAAAGTAAGAGGAACAGAGATGGGACAAATATATCAGCATGCACATCTCAGGTGCTGTGAGCACTTTCTACTCCTTCAGGACTGAAAATTCTGGGTTTTAATCTTCTTCAGGATTTAGCAAGTCAAAATAAAAACATAATTCAAATCTAAACACAGATTTAAAAACTTAAGTTTCCATTTGAAGTTGATGTTTTCCCTCCTCATAGTATTTGCAATTTAAGGGAAAGAACATTAAATCTTTCTATTAAAATTTTTACATGTTGAGAATTTGGGTTCTTTTCATATTGAATTTTAAGAGATGCTGCTTTGTTTTCTGTATTTCTAGGCTATTAGGAGCAAGAATATTCAAGCTCAATGAAAAGCAAAGACATACAATAAAGATTTTTTTCAAAGGACATTTTAACATATATGGTGGTTTGCTTTGCATATGCTATAGTTAAAGACAAAATATGGATTAATTCTTATATTCAGAAAAATAGACATTTACTTTCACTAATCAGCTGTGTGTGTATGTGTGTGTGTGTGTGTGTGTGTGTGTGTGTGTGTGTGTGAAAGAGAGAGAGAGAAAGATTATTTTTCAGTTTAAGTAAGACTAACTTCCTGAGAACTCTCTAATTGGGTGAAATACTGGCATGCAGTCTTCTTACCAGGAATTGTAAGAAAAGCATACTTTATACATTCATGAGCAACTGAAGTAGATTATTGCTTAATAACCCAATGGAACATCTGCTTAAACGGATGTTTTAGTTGAGAACAGTGTAAACATGATTCTAAATGTATAAATATATTGGTTATTATTCCTTGTCTGGGAGGTTGCACCAAAGTTTTTACATAGGTTAGAGGAAAAGCTGAGTCTAGAAAAATTAAAAAATATTACATAAATGCAGATAAAGTAATACAATAAAGTCAGCTGGCAATTATTTTAATAATTATTTACAGGGCCTTCCATTATGTCGCCTTGTGACTCACATGCAAGTGACCTGAGTCACTCCATCTTCCTGATCAAACTGTCCATCGTCTAATTCCCGGAGGACACTGTCGCTGCTGCTGAACCCAGAGACGCTGCTGTACTGTGCGGGCCTTTCCTCCTTTGTGCAGCATTCTCTGGAAGGAGAGAGGAGGCACTCCTCAGGCGGGTGTCTGCTTTCTGCAGGTTGTGACGCTGCTGTGTCTAATCCGATGCTCCTGCTGGTGACTTTGTTCCTGTCTTCACCTTTTACATGCTGGCTGGCTTTCCTCTGAAACACAAGAGATTGGCAACCAGGATTTTAAAAGATAGGTGTTTCCTGTCCCTCCGTTCTAGCGCATGCTGCTTCTCTACCTCCTGGACTGTTCTTTCCACACTCCTCAAAATCCTGCTTATCTTCAAGGGCCAGTTTGGAGCCCCCTCCACATCTCCCTCTCCCCCTAAGTACATATGAGCTCCCCTCTCCTCCTGGCACATGGTTCTCATTGGCAGGTAGGCTGTGTACACATCTGGGCCCTCAATGACATCTCTGAGCAGAGAAACGTGTTGAAATCATACTTTGGGGGACCAAAACAAGGTAGAATTATAAATGCAGTTTTCTTCTTGGTGTTAATTGGGATCTAAAGGCAGAAAAAGTGCTTCAGTAGCCACCTTAGATCCATTTCACTTAGGCACAGGCTGCACAGGACAGTCATGTGTAATTTAGACAGAGTTTATTTTGAACGAGTGCCTGGAATGCCTTCCTGAGTCAAGCGGATACTTCCTTTGTTCTGCTGCAAACTGCTTCTGCCTGACACTGTTAATGCTCAGCAATCTGGTGCAGCTCATTCAGACTATCTGATAAACTGTGGATGTTTTTGATAATAAATATTTACTGAGGGCAGAGAATGTCCTTGGTGCCGTTCAGATAAAGAGGACATGATGTCTGCCAAGGAAATTTAAGTCGAATTAAGATATCTAGCCAGGCACAGTGGCTCATGCCTGTAATATCAGCTACTTAGTTGGGAGGCTGAGGGGGAGGATCGCCTGAGCACAGGAGTTTGAGGCCAGCCTGGGCAACATAGTGAGACCTGTCTCTTAAAAAACAAATCTAAGAAAAAAATAAGATAAGCTAAGTCAATGAAGGGAAAGTTCAACAGGGAGAATTAGCAGCTGAACATGTGGATGTTCAGACTCCTGATGAGATTTCATTGTAAGGGCTTATTTAATACTGATAACATGACAGATTATATTCATATGCTCTTAGGCATGTAGAACTGAACATGGATTTTTTTTTTTTTTTTGAGACAGAGTCTCACTTTGTTGCCCAGGCTAGAGTGAGTGCCGTGGCGTCAGCCTAGCTCACAGCAACCTCAAACTCCTGGGCTCAAGCAATCCTGCTGCCTCAGCCTCCCAAGTAGCTGGGACTACAGGCATGCGCCACCATGCCCGGCTAATTTTTTCTATATATATTTTAGTTGGCCAATTAATTTCTTTCTATTTATAGTAGAGATGGGGTCTCGCTCTTGCTCAGGCTGGTCTCGAACTCCTGAGCTCAAACGATCCGCCCACCTCGGCCTCCCAGAGAGCTAGAATTACAGGCTTGAGCCACCTCGCCCGGCCTGGATTTTTTTTTGTTTGTTTTTCTTCAACAATTTCAAAAGTCCATGAATGAACATAGATTTAAAGACAAATTTAAAAATCACAGTAATTTCCTAGTTTACAAAAAGTTTAGTCACTGAAAATTCATTTATATATTAGTTGGGAACTAAGATTAGATTTTCCTAAAAATATAATCAAAATATAAAAATAGAATCTATAGTATAATTTTAGTAAGAGCTAAAAGTATAGCAAAAATCATAAAACTCTTAGAAAAAACATAGAGGTCAGATACCCAGGCTGGTCTCACTAAAGTTTGTGAATCTGAATGTTTGTTGAACTGTAGTATATAAAATACAAAAGTATCCTCTACTGGTTTTTATGGCAGATACACAAAGCAAACAAACAGCTTTATTAAATTGGATTTCGTGGGTTACCGTGGAACGTGCTGTTTATGATACCGTAAAGGAGGGAGGATCGCTTGAGCCCAGGGATCTGTATAGGATTATACAGCCCTGGAGTGTTGCACAGGAAGCAGTACGCTGACTGCTCTCGGCCAAGTTACTGGAGTCCTTGTACAAGTTTAAGGGAAAAAGTCTACAGTGGGTCCTTCCTCAACAAAGGCCCACCTTTGTGGTCGGTCCCAAGTCAGACATAGTTTGGTGGTGGTGATGTTTTCCCTTGGTACCCTCGTATTCATCAAACCCAAATATCAGATCTTTAATCCTTTTCCTGTTTATTCACAGTCACTAAACTTATTGAAGTTAGCATAGCAGTGAAAGCTGACAGGTTTACTCTCAGATAAGGTACAGGATTTGAGGATGGCCCCTTCTTCCTTGCAGTGGGACGCTGGCCAGTGAGGACATAATCTTTTGGCTTCAGATGGGGCTGCTAAGTGCGGCCAGACCAAGCTCTTTCCTCAAGCCTGGTCAGTGGCTTCCTTTTCCACACGCGTAAGGAACATGTCCCTCCTGAATGGCACTCTCAGTGCTCTCAACATGGACTGAGTCAAAATGCGAAGGCGACGGAGCCTAGGTGCACTTGGCTGCCCCGATCTTTCCTCACCAGCACTAGAGCCAAAGGTAAATTTTGCAAAAAATTCCTTACTGTATACTACCTAACAGACAACAGCTCTCACATACTCAATGCGGATTTTCTTACTAAAATTGGATACTATTCAGAATAATAAGATATAGTAATTCAGTTTTACATAAACATTAATAAGTAAACAGCCACCAAATATAAATCTCAAATGTTAGAAGATGACAAATCCTTAACACTATACCTCTAAGATTTCAGAACACACACTTGTTTCTGTTTTAACATATGACTGTTCAGTTTAATAAATATAACTTCAGCAATGACATCATCTCTCCTACCACACCCTCATCTCACATGAAATAATGACTTTTCTAACAAACCAAATGGAAATGTTCTTATAACTTAGAGTGTAGGAGTGTAGACTCCAACTAGTCCTTAGACATCATCTATTTCAATCCCCTATTCTACAGAGGTGAGACCCAGTCCTAGCAAGAAGATAGGATTTGTCCAAGGTCATGGAAAAGTACCCTGAGTCTCTTACCTTATTCTTTTCACATTATATTACTCACATTTTCACATTATATTACTCACATATTACATTATATTACTCACATTTTCACATTATATTACTCACACTTGCAAAAATATAAGTAGATTTGTGGTAAAAGATTTGTGTGTTTTCTAAATAACATTTTCCTTCAATTATAAAAATAAGACACATTCAGTGTAAAACAGCGGTCTCCAACATTTTTGGCACCAGGGACTGGTTTCATGGAAGACAATTTTTCCATGGACTAGTGGCGGGGTGGGGAGGATTGTTTGGGGATGATTCAAGTGCATTACATTTATTGTGTACTTTATTTCTATTATTATTACATTGTAATATATAATGAAATGATTATACAGCTCACTATAATACAGAATCAGTGGGAGCCCTGAGCTTGTCTTCCTGCAACTAGATGGTCCTATCTGGGGGTGATGGGAGACAGCAATACCTGAAGTGTGTTGCTTATGTCCTGTCTACTCATTTTGGTTACTGTCACTGCAGAAAACCCTGCTTCACAAAGACAGGATGTTGGAAATGGAAGTAGGCTTTTCAGTGCTTTTGTGGCAATCTCAGGATATTCCGCTTTGATTTCAATCCAGAATGTATGGAGATTTGAAATTGTCTCAAACATACTTTTAAGGCCACCGTCATTTGCCATCTCAAGCATCTGATCCTCTTCTAGCATGGACAAAGCTGATTCACCTGGCTTATTCACAAATGGGTCGCGGATCCATTCCTTCCCACTTTGAGGGGCTTTCATGGCTGGGAAGTAATGCTCAAACTCTTTTGCAAGCTGAGATACATGATCATGCACCAGCTGGGAGAAAGAAGGCCCTGGCTCAGTGTCTTTCAAAATCTCTGCTAATGTTTGAAATATCAAAAATCCCAGCGTTCATTCTTTACCCCCATAATTCTTTGTCTTTGAATGCAGCCATTTTATCTGCTGATTTGAACACAGTTTTCATTCTCCCCTGACGTGACAGATTGAGTTCATTGAGCAGGGTGACTATGTTACACAAATAAGCAAGTTTTGTGACTCATTCTGTGTTACTGAAATGTGCTGCCAGTGATGACTGTTTTTCTAAAAGAAATTTCTGGAGCTGCTCTCAGAACTCAAAAACTCTGACTGGTGATCTACCTTTAGAAAGCCATCTCACTTCTGTGTATAAGAGAAGACATGTGTGCTCTGTATCCATCTCCTCACAGAGCTGCATGAACAGATGTGAGTTAAGGGCATGGACTTTAATGTGGTTGATAATTTTAATCATATCCTGCAAAACATTGTTTTGCTGAGGTGACATTTTTCGGCTAGCCAGCAATTCTCTATGGACGACACAGTCCATAGACTCACATTCAGAAGTGACCTTTTTGACCCAAGTAGTGAAACCAGAAAGCTGTCCAGTCATGGCAGCCTCTCCCTCCGTCCATGCATATGCCAACACAAAATGACCTATTCAGTTTTCCTGATATGTAATCTTTCAAAGACTTGGATAGTTCTGCAGCTGTGGTGTTGGTTGGCAACAAAAGTGCACGTAACATAACCTCATGCACATCCTCTTGAAAAATAAATCCCACAAAAATAAGCACTGTTGCCTTGTTGTTCACATCAGTAGATTTGTCAACCTGGACTGTATACCACGGTGACTCATTAATCCTCTCTAATAATTGTGCCTCAATATCTTCGGCTATTTCATCAATGCGTCTAGTTACGGTGCCACGTTTTGAACTGCAGCCTCTCCTAAAAGTTCGTAGCAAATGTCCTCAGCACCAGGCGGGATCAACTCTTCACCAGTAGTAAAGGGCTTCTTAGCTTTAGCAATGCAGTTAGTTTCTAAGAATGGTGCTCTCAGTGGAGACACGTTTGATGAAGTGGAGACCTTCAATAATTGCTTCTGTTCTTCATGTTTTTTTCTTTTGAAAACTCCAAAGGCTTGTCTTTTAATACAGGGTGCTTGATCTCCATGTGGTGAAGCAGTTTTGAAGGTTTCATGGCTTCGTTGGATAGCTGGTTGCCACATATTACACAAAGTGGGCTTGGAGAATCTGAATCACCTGTTGCAATGAACCTGTAATTTAAGTAGGATTCTTGATATTTTCTTTTAAATGCAGCTTTCATTTTGTTGGCAGTCTTAGAGTCTAATGCTGTCTCATCATTGGGTCTTTCCCCCTTTTCAAAGAAGCTCCCCAGCGACGTCTGTTTTTTACTCATTTTCGCTGGGGTTAGCTTGTGGATTTAACCAACACTGTAACTGAGACAAGTGTGCTGTACAGAAAAGAGGTGCGGATGGAAATGGTAAATAAAATAATGGGCGGGCCACATCAGGACTAAAATGAAAATTATTTCCTCAAGAGAAAAATTAAAGAATTTGCAAATAGGTTTTCTGTTATAGCTGTTAGATACTTCAGCTGTTAGATACTCCAGACTTACTCACGTACGTGTTCTACCCCTGAAATAATCTCAAAATCCTGAGATATCCTGCTAGAAAAATTAAACATTTGTCAAATGAAGAAATAGTAAATCCATTTAGAAGCAGAATTCTAAACCATAAAACACATTATTCCTGGGTTTGTCATTGATATAAGCCAACTATATATATATACATATATATATACACACACACATACACTTCCTTCCCTTTATATAAATGAACTGGCAATTTTATATTATAATGAATGTAAGTATAAAGATTATACAAAGAAAAGCTACCACTAGAGACTACTGGATAATATTTAAAGTTAAACAAAAGGTACCTAAATATTTTCAGGGAATGAAAAAGATATATAATATCTAATATTAAGTAAAAGAGACTGTAAAGTAGCTAAATTTGGGTCTTATGTCTTCACAAACACAACTTCATGGCCCTCAGTTCATCAAAATCCCATGAGGCTGTCAATTCTGGTGATCTTTCCTAAAAATAATGGCCATTTGTAGAATATTAAAACATTTAAAAAAAGAAAAGGTTGTGACATGGTGAGAAATTTGCTTTGGGGAAGAAAAAAGAAGAATGAAAGCTTTTTCTGGCCATTCTCTACATATACCCCCCCTTGCTTCTTCTTAACAGAGTATTTCTTTTTGTTTGTTTGGTTTTTTTTTGAGACAGAGTCTCGCTTTGTTGCCCAGGCTAGAGTGAGTGCCATGGCGTCAGCCTAGCTCACAGCAACCTCAAACTCCTGGGCTCAAGCAATCCTGCTGCCTCAGCCTCCCGAGTAGCTGGGACTACAGGCATGTGCCACCATGCCTGGCTAATTTTTTCTATATATATGTTAGTTGGCCAATTAATTTCTTTCTATTTATAGTAGAGACTGGGTCTCGCTTTTGCTCAGGCTGGTTTTGAACTCCTGACCTCGAGCAATCCACCCGCCTCGGCCTCCCAGAGTGCTAGGATTACAGGCGTGAGCCACCATGCCCGGCCAACAGAGTATTTCTTAATGAACTCATGAACTTGAGTCATACTCACTGGGGCGGAGGGGTGCATGCTCACCTGTGGGCTCTAATGCAGTCTTCTAATGTCTGTGTACTTGATCCCTCTGTTCTCCTGCCTCCCCACCTTCCTATCCACCTTTCTCCCTCTGTTTATCTACCAAGCTGGCCAGCCTCTTTTCAAAATTAATGGTGTGACAATTTAGCATGGCTGTATTATATTCATTGTTAGTCTAGATTTGCTAGTTTAGACAACTTCAAAGTTTTCTTCTTTTTCTTTTTTTTAGAGACAGGGTCTTGCTGTGTCACCCAGGTTGGAGTACAGTGGTGTGATCATAGCTCACTGTAACCTTGAACTCCTGGACCCAATCAATCCTCCTGCCTTAGCCTTCTGAGTACCTGGGACTATAGGTTTGTGCCACCATACCCAGCTAATTTTAAAGAAATTTTTGTAGAGATAAGAGATAGTGGTCTCACTATGTTGCCTAAGTTGGTCTCAAACTCCTGGCCTCAAATGATCCTCCTGCCTTGGCCTCCCAAAACGCTGAGATTACAGGCATAAACCACTGTACCCAGCTGTGGCATAGTGTTTTCTTTCTTTCTTTTTTAATCTTTGCAGCTTTGTCTGCAAAGATTAAAAAAGAATAAATAATAGGAATAGGAATAAAATAGGAATAATAGGAATAAAAGGAATAAAACAATGTTTTCTTGATACAGATACAGAAAAAGAATCACTAAACAATTTCTGATTCATTTGCAAATTTCTTGTTTTAAAAGTCATGCTTCATTGATGCACAGATTGCCCTATTCAATGATACTATTCTAGCTGTGTGCATCCAGTAAGAAAAGGGTGACTTGAGGGTTAGCATAGACCTTCAACAAAGAGCTGAAAAAATATGAACTTGAGAAGACAATATAAAATAAAAGTGTTGTCAAAGGTCAAGATAGCCAAGATTGCACAGAGGTATTGCAAGATCAGGCATATTCACTCATAGGTTTAGAAATCTGGAGGACGAAAAGATTGCCTCTACCCTCCTAGGTTCAGTAGCTGAGGCCTACGAATTAAACTGAAAAAAGACAGGTTAACAGGAAAAAAGGTTTATTTTGTGTGCAGGCAGGCTTTTCCCAGAAAAGAAGTGAAAACCCAAACAGGTGGTTTCGTATAGAAGACCTGGAAGCTTATATATCATTTTAACAAAGGGTGACAAACTGTGACTAGACAAAGGAAAGGGAGTTGGAGATTCTAGGGAAGTAAATTGTGGGAAGGTAAAAATATGAGGTAAATTACTGGAAGATCAGGGTTATTATTTTAGTAAGGTCTGTTTTTGCAGACTCAAGTCAGTGCAAATTGTCTCCGGTGATTGAGAATCTTCTCCTCTTTGTGGTATGGGAGAGGGAGACCCCCTTACAAATAGAAATTTATGTTACTGTTATAAAGTGAAATTTATGCCCTGTTTGTTGGCAAAAAAGTAGAAGGCAGAGAGTTCTTCCTGTGTCTGCTCTCCCTCCCTCCCTCCCTTCCTTCCTTCCTTCTCCTTCCTTCCTTCCTTCCTTCCTTCCTTCCTTCCTTCCTTCCTTCCTTCCTTCCTTCCTTCCTTCTCCTTCCTTCCTTCCTTCCTTCCTTCCTTCTCCTTCCTTCCTTCCTTCCTTCCTTCCTTCCTTCCTTCCTTCCTTCCTTCTCCTTCCTCCCTCCCTTCCTTCCTTCCTTCTCCTTCCTTCCTTCCTTCCTTCCTTCCTTCCTTCCTTCCTTCCTTCCTTCCTTCCTTCCTTCCTTCCTTCCTTCCTTCTTCCTTCCTCTCACTCTGTTACCCTGGCTAGAGTGAGTGCTGTGGCATCAGCCTAGCTCACAGCAACCTCACACTCCTGGGCTCAAACAATCCTTCTGCCTCAGCCTCCCAAGTAGCTGAGACTATAGGCATGCACCACCATGCCTGGCTAATTTTTCTATTTTTTATAGAGACAGGGTCTTATTCTTGCTCAGGCTGGTCTTGAAATCCTGACCTCAAGCGATCCTCCTGTCTCCCCTTCCCACAGTGCCAGGGTTAACAGGCATGAGCCACCGCACCTAGACTTGCTGTTTCTTAATTGCCTTCAGCTCAAAATAATCTTCATGCCAAAATGGCAAATTTTGGGGTGGCATAATCTAATCCCCTCCTCTCATGTTGCCTGATTGCTGGTACATTTCCTTCCTTACATGTTCAGAAAACTGTTTCCACATCAAGTCCACATTTCCTCATCTGTATTCACCATTTGGAATTACGATGAGAATTTAAGGATTAAATGCTTCAGCATAATATTCAGTTCAGAAAGCATGGCTTTTACTCACATCTGGTGTCTGAGCAGCTGAATTCCACATAACTGGCCTCTGAAGGAACACGACCTGCTTGGTAGCCAAGTTCCCTTCACTGCAAATTAATACAATAGCGTTTAGTATTTGTGAATTAGTAATTCTCTGTATTTCACACTTGGCTAGAACGCTCCACATGTATCCTTTGTAAAATAATCTGAACAAAAATCAATTATAGAATATAATTTTATATAAGTAACAGTTGGAAAAATAAGAAAAAGCCCCTAAAAATTGAATATGGTCATTATAAAAGAAAGCAATTTTAATGTTTAAAATGCTTGTAATTTCACCGTGCTACCCATTTTCATCTCTTTGCTTCCCTTCCCGGTCTTGACCAAGTTGTGTATTTTTGCATATTTATATTTCTGTTTCTGTGCTTTTTACTCAACACTCTTTTCTTTGTTTTTACATTGTAATCATATTTTTAATGACTGCATAATGGCTCAAAGAATTAAGATACCAAATGTACTAAGCCTTTCCTTTATTATTGGAAAACTAGGTTGTTTCCAGTTTCTTGCTAATTATAAATGATGCTATTAATAAAAATATGTGTAGTGTTCCTTTTATGAATTATTTCTTTGGCATAAATTCTCAGGAGTGGGATTATTAAGTCAAGGGAATATGATTTAAGCTTCTTAGTATGCATGGTAAAATTTCCCTTATAAAAAGAAGAGACCAATTTGGACTGTCACATGTGAGAAATGTTACATACATTTTCAATTGAGGGACTTCAGCCACAGCTAGTTTTATTTTCAGATGCTTCTTTGTAGTCAGCTACTCAGTATTCTCCTTATTTAACCATCATCATGGCAAATTACCCCTTGCCAAAGACTACTTGGGGTTTGTATTTCTCTGAAATGCTTTTCACAGAGTCTCCATGGATTTATGGGGAGGAGTGTCTGTAGCTAATGTTGCTGAGTTACGACTTTTATTATGCAAAAAACCCCAACAAAACCTTACTATTAGCTGCATTTTATGCTGAGCTCTTTTTTCTGGAAAATGAATGCAACACTGCAACTCTGGCTGTGGAGGTATATGTCAACTGCACACCACTAAAAATCCCGAAACTTACTGATAGCACTGAATTTTGAGAAATATCAAATCTTTCCCAAAGTGGTAATAGGAGATTGCTTCTTTTTTGATTTTAAAAGGCTATTTCTAGTCTAATCTCATTTTAGTTTGGCCTTGTCTATGATTAGACCAAAATACTTGGTATGAAATATATGGTAACAACTTAAGTCATAATGAGACATCAGTTGGTACAGGATGGGGTTAGCATGCATACAGAACAGGTTGGTCATATGTTTGGGAGGCATGGAGTACACTAGAAAAAGCAGTGGCCTTGGAACCAAAAAGTTCAAATCTGAACTCTATCATAATACCTAACAGCTGATGACTTTAGTAAAAGTCCTTAAATTCTCAGACTCAGTTTCCTATCAGGGACCTTGTGAAGGATAAATAAGTCATTGTGCAGGAGGAGCCTCCCACTGCGTCTGCCTCTAGAAGGGGCACAACAAATGCAATCCCACTTTCTCCACGAGTTTAATGAAATGTGGGGTAGAATTAAGGGGAAGAGAAATGTCTCAGAATCAAAAATATCTTCCAAAGAGCAAATTCAAGAAAATGGATATATGAGAATAGAGATTTCTGGGTAATGTTCAAGGCATGTGATCCAGGTAGAGAATCACATGAAAGAACCAGGCCTAGAACTATCTGAAGATGAGAAGTAGGGATCAGGGCACAGTCATTCTCTTGAATAGAAAGCAGGAGTATGTCAGGGTAGGGCTTGTGGGTGACCCGGTAGGGAGTTCTTTCCCACTGATTATTAGGATGGGGCAAGTCTGAATGCACTAGGATGCAAGGTTTGGCCTAGAGAAGGCCTCTGGAACTGTACTGTGCCTCCCAAACACTGAGGTGCTTGTTGGTTCCAGGGTCCACTCCAGATCTGTGGAGTCTCCATTTCACCATGCTCCCCAGGTGGCCCTGATACACAGTAAATTTGGGAACCACTGCTGGAAGAGACAGACTTTGAAGTGTAGAATTCTTGGGCTCTGGCGATTACTTACTGATGCTTCCTATTATCAGAAGGCATTCAGTGTTGATGTTCCTTGAATAATAAAAGCCATCAATGCTTCCTCTTCATATGGAATGCAAAAATAAAAAAGACTCATTCTCTGGAGCATCCTTGATGTCCATTTTTTTTTTTTTTTTTTACCATATTCTTCTAATGTGACATGTGTCCTTAAATGTTTCGGATGATTTTAGCCAGACAGGCTACCTACAGCCATGCTGAGGAGACGTATATTTTGCCAGCTTTAGTTTTTTAATTCATTCTGAAGTACAGTGCCCGGTTCTGGGTTGAGAACCATTGCCTACAGGTTTGAAATAGGATTCTCTCTACCAACATTCTGTTTGGGATTTAACACAACAGGCAGAGGTGCAATACACCTGCCTGGCAAAGGGGAGGGCAAACCACTTCAGCAGAACTGTGGCACAGACAAACCTATCACTCCTGTGGTGTGAAAGGGATTCACCTCTGTAAGGACAGATGCAAGCTCGCCTGCCTGCCTGCCTTATTTATTTTTAGAGACAGGGTCTTGCTCTGTCACCCAGGCTACAGTGTGGTGGCCAATCATACATAGCTCGCTGCAGCCTCAAATTCCTGAGCTCAGCCATCCTTCTGCCTCAGCCTCCCAAGTAGCTGGGACTATACGCACATGCCACCACACCTGGCTAATTTTTCTATTTTTTTGTAGATAGGTCTCAAACTCCTGACCTCAAGCAATCGTCCTATCTTGGCTTCCCAGAGTGCTAGGATTATGGGTGTGAACTACCATGCCCGGCCTCAAAATATGCTTATAAAAACCTTTTGTTTACAGTTCCAAAATTCATTATAGTAAATAGAATTATTAGGTTAATTTGTATTTTCTGATTAATTTTGCTTCATCTTATACATTAATTTATTGCCATGGTTTAACATTTGCAACTCAAAGGTAAATGAGTAAAAACAAACAAAAGTAAATGAGTGAACTCTTGCTTTTAGAAACTGAAATAAAATTGTGTTTTTTAAAGGCAAAATAATAAAATTAAATTTTAACTTGCAATTTTGTAGCTATATTTTTAGCCACAAAGTTCCTTTGCCTTATGACCCTGATTTGTTTCCCGGGTATATGTGCCCATTAAAAACAAAAAACAAAGAGCATTACCACAATTTAACTGTCTCAACCCTCCCCACCACACAAAATGTCAAAAATTTGAGTTCCGATGAAGACGACTGATGATAATTGGAAGTATATATAATAGACAAATGGACTATTTTAATAATGTGGCCTTATCGAAATCCTGCTCACAGCAAGATTACTGTGAGCTTAACTCATGATGGACTTACATGACACTGTTTCTACAGAATTTAAATCAGAAATAGAAGAGAACCGCATTAAAATGGATCAAATCCTAACTTATCCCTTGATTATATATAAATATGCAACCCCTGCTTTGTCTGCCACATGAGGATTTAGAGGAAATTATTGGGATACTTAAGTGTCTTAAACAACTCTAGAGACTTCTAATGTTTCTGAGCTGTGTAGCCCACAAGGTTGCTGGGATTTTCTGTTGTGGCTGCAGAAAATGGAAGAAGTGGGCAGGGCTTGGACGTTACAGGGAGAAGACAATTTTCTCTTGTTATTCACATCTTGTCCTTCGGGACCAGGCTTTTTAATATTCTCTATACAGTATAACTTGATTCAATTGTATTAAAAAACCCTGTGTTTAAATTCTGTCTTCTGAGATATAAATGAGGATGTACACTTTCCTTCTATCCTGTGTGCTAAAATTCTCTCCCTTTCCCTCCTTCTCCCCTTTCCTCTCCCTCCACCTCTCCCCACTACTTTCTTCCTATTTCTATTTCTTTCTCTCTGTCTACCTTTCTCTTTATCTCTCTATCTCTCTCCCCTTTCTCTGTCTTTCTCTCTCCCAGTGTAAGGTTATAATTCAGTGTTTCTGAAAGTGCATCAGAATCACCTTGGGATTCTTGTTACAATGTATGTTGCTGCCCCCAGCCCCAAGATGACTATGGATCAGAAGTGGAGGACAGGAGAGCAACCCTGTTGTCTTGAGGTAGCCAAATAGAAGGAAATTGGTCTTTTCATTTCCTTTTATTCTGGTAATTTTGTGTGTGTGTGAAACAGGGTCTTACTCTGTCATCTGGGCTAGAAAGCAATGGCATCATCATAGCTCACTGCAACCTCAAACTCCTGGGCTCAAGCGATTCTCTTGGCTCAGCCTCCCAAGTGGCTGGGACTACAGGTGTGCATCACCATGCCCGGCTTGTTCTTCTATTTTTGTAGAGACGGGGTCTCGCTCTTGCTCAGGCTGGTCTTGAACTCCTGACCTCAAGCAATCCTCCCACCTTACCCTCCCAGAGTGTTAGGATTACACACATGAGCCATCATGCCTGGCCTGATTTTTTAAGTTCAACAATATTAGCTCAATATTGTTCACAATAAATTAGCTCAGCTAATGTTGTCCTCCACCAAATTTGCCCTGAAGAGTTGAACATCGATATTCACCTTGAATTTTTTTTTTCCTACTTCTTGAAATTAGGTGAAATCTTTTTTTTTCTTCTTTCTTTGAGATCATCATAAAACAGCATCACCTTGAATTCTTTAAGAGAAAAAGGACTGGGCCCATTGGTATTATTATATAGCGATAATGATTAAGAAGGGATTCTGGCACATTTTAGGGCTGACAACAATAACCCTAGAATAATGCAGTGATATCACATTACAACATTATGATGTTTCCATGGTAATGTGGCTTTAAATCTGGGTGTGTGATATTGCCTAGGATAATGAAGCAACAACTTCAGCCTAGGGACATACTGGAAAAATATCTTTATATAATCCAATAACAGGACATATCTGAGTGATGAAGGAAATGAGGGGAAAACACTTTATGTATACAGGACATTCAAGTGTGGCTTAGGTGACAGAAGTGTAGGAAAAAATTGAAATTGCTTAAGACACTATTGTTGTATTTAATACAAACACATTTAAGGAAGAAAGTTTTCATTGGCAGTAGTTCTGTTTTCAGACATGTGGGCCCCAAAATAAAGATCATGATAGGAATTTGTTTTTCTGGGTGTAAGCATAAGTGTAAGAATACATCTTTATAATATTGTTATTTATTTCTGTTGTTTTCATTGTCTTGAAATCTTCAGGGCTGAATTTCTATATAGCAAACTACAGTATTTACATTTTCTGATCCTGATTTAGGAAAGGCTAAGCTATTATGCTTGAACAATTGGTTTCGTCTTATTAGGGATTTCGGTTCTACCAAGGACTAGGTTCCAAGGTAATAGCTCTAATTTATTAGCCCTGAATAGGTACTTTGAATATATTATCTTTCTTAATTATTATGACAATCTACTAAAGTTGATATTATTGTACCATTTTCCAGATAAGGAAACTGATACTTAAAGAGGTTAGGTGACTTGCCTGAAGTCATATAGCTAGTCAATGGTGAAGCCATAATTGAAATGAGATCTGGGCCAGATGGGGTGGTTCATGTCTGTAATCACAGTGCTTTGGAAAGCTGAGGCAAGAGGATCAGTTGAGGCCAGGAGCTTGAGACCAGCCTGAGCAACATAGTGAGACATAGTCTACACACACACACACACACACACACACACACACACACACACACACACACAAATTAGCCAGGTGTGGTGGTGTGGGCCTGTAGTCCCAGCTACTCGAGAGGTTGAGGCAAGAGGATTGCTTGAGCACAAGAGTTGGAGGTGACAGTAAGGTATGGTTGCAACACTGCACTTCACCTTGGGTGACAGAATGAGATTCTGTCTCAAAAAAAAAAAAAAGAGAGAGAGAGAGAAAGAAAGATCTGTTTAGCTCCAAAGCCTGGGCTCTTTACCAGTTGGGAGTTAGCTACTCTCCCAACAAGGAAGGTACCAGGCAGGATCATTGTATGAGATCTGGAAATAATAGAGACGGGGTTTAAAGTGATGGGGAAGTCAGGAGTCCTCCAGCATTCCCGTGAGCCGGGAGGCACTGAGTGAAATCCTGCATCAGTGCATCAATATTTATTTATTTATTTATTACAGCAATTAGTTGTTAGTGGTTATAGATTTATGTGTGCAGATCATTTGTTTAGATTTTAAGGCTCCCCAAAGGTTTCAAGGGATCTCTTAATTAATTCTATCTATGTGAGCAAACAGTAATAAAATTTTTCAAAGATAAACTTTTTAAGTTCTAAGTAAGGAGTAGACTTAGTTCAGTATATAAGTTAAAAATAGAATTGTCAAGTAGTAGTGAAGTTAAAACAGAAACATAGAGACCATATATTTTTTTATCTAGTTTCTCATTAGCTGAGACATGTGGTCAGGAGTGAAGCAGGAACAGTCTTGAGGCTAATTGGTTTTAGCTGTAGATGTCTGTTGGGCTGACATCCTTTAATCAGTCCCCATGCCAAGCTCCACTTTGTACAAGCTCTGGGCGCTGGCCTGCAGGCCTTGAGATAGGCGCTACCTTGCAGTTGCCCCTGATCAGTGGAATGCCCCCCTTGTTGGTAAGTAGCTTCTGGTCTGTACACTAACACACCCACAGGTTCCTTCAAGGCAAAGCCCTGCAAGACTCCTGAAACTTTAGCCCGATTTCCCAACATTAACCATTCCTCTACTTCAGAGACTAAAAAGCCTCAGGCTCTACCCTCTACCTTGACCAAGATCAACTGTCCATAACAATTTTCTTTATATTTAAAGATAACATGGTTGATAGTGATTACTATCTCTGTGTGTACTAAAGCAGCTACGGCCAATGTGTGACTGTCATAGGACAGTATATTTGGACAAGAATAAAAGGCAGAGGATAAATGGGTTTTACCAATAATCTCTGTTACCAGAAAACAATGAACCTTTGTATTCATCCTATATTTTCTCTGTTGCAGGCACTTGGAAGGACCCAAGTTACAAAATGTAACAAAATAAAGAACAATATTGCACAAGGCTCCTTGGCATACAAAAGAAGGGTAGACTTTGTGTGTTGTAATGTGCCTTGTTGCATAAAGACAACTACTGTTAAAATATATTTTTCTACTATTTTCTATCCAGGATCAGTAGCAGATTCCTAAATGGGGATCTGCTAAATGGCTTTTAAACACATTAGTATTTGAAGATCCCATCTAACTTTGACAGTCTAAAATCTCTCTCCTTTTTAATACTTCTACAGAGCCTATAGACTAAAGTACTTCATCTAGCCCTTGATTAGTTACTGTGTATTACACAACACACAAGCTTGATCTGCCCCAACAAGAATGCAAGCCCCTGGTTATGTTCTGTACCAATTGTACCCCACCCACAGGCTCCTCCAGGGCCAGACACCATGCACAGCCTCCACATGCTTTTGCTGATTAACTTTTTGCTTTTTAAATTTGCTTTTTAAAACATTATGGAATAATTATTCCATATTTATATCCAATAAATATATGGAATAAAATGAATCTTTCTTATAAAAATCAAATAATACAAAATATATAAAGACAAAATAGAAGTCCCCACTCTCTTATTCCCCTACCCATAATCCCAAGAGCTAACCACTCATTAGAATTTGCTATGTAGCCTTTCAGAGTTTTGTTAGACATATTCAAAATGTATTAACTTTAAAAATTGGGATTGTACCCTAATAATGTCTTGCTTTGTAAAAGAAAACCTCAATAATTATCACAGAAAAAAATCCTATGATAATACATACGTGAATCTATTCATTCTTTTTTGATCAGCTTCATACTGTTCTATTGTATAAATAGTCCATAACTTATTTAAGCTGTTCATAATGATAGACATAGTCTCCAATTTTTCACCATTACGAACAATAGTTTAATGATCATCCAAGCAACTAGCCCCTTTGCTATTTTAACTACACATAAAGATAAGCCTTCAGCCAAGCCTGGTAGCTCATGACTGTAGTCCCAGCTACTTGGGAGGCTGAGGTTGGAGGATTACTTAAGCCCAGGAATTCAGGACCAGCATGGACAAAATAGCTAGATCCCATCTCAAAAAACAAAAAATGATAATCCTTCACAAGGAGGGCATGAAAGGACCACTTCTGTGACCCCACAATCCCTTGGTGGATACTAGCGGTGCAGGGGAAGTTTGAATGATGGTGAGGTACCGTGCCTCCCTCCCTACTTCTGCTCCAGAAATAATATACAGCCATTCCTCAGCCCAGTGGGTCTCCCAATCACTTGGTACAGGTCATGACCTTCTGGGGTTTGGCATGCAGGACAAGGTGGTCAAGTCAAGTGTGGCTCCAGACTCTACCACCCTCCCCTTTCATAGTATACTTGGAGCCTCTTTAGTCCCACCTTTGGGCTCAGTCACATCCTTATTCCCAAACCAACCCCAACTGATGCAGGAGAAGCTGAAGGAGCTCCAGCCCCGGGTTCTATGGCTCAGCACCCAGCCCGGTGGGCTTGCTGTCTCATCTAGTGCCCAGTCGTTCACATCACTTTACGAGATATTTAGACTCCTGACAGCAGAAGCCCTGGGTGAATGGGAGGGAATGATAAATGAATTTTTCATTGGGGAAAAGGGAATGGGAAATGTTCAGAAGTACTAACCTTTCCTTTTCCTTTTCTCCTTTTACTAACTTTCCTGGGAAGGAAAAATTGAATCCTATTTTCATTGCGAGAGAAAGAAACCAATTAAGTCTTCTGTGTAAAATGGGCTGGAGATGTTTCCTCTGCCCTCTTTGGCATCCAGAAAGTGATTGACTGCCACAGCTGTCCTGCCTGGGCCAGCGACTACCTACAGGGGACAGCACGGTACCCCCTGGGCCTCCCGTTTCAGCAGAGTCAGCCATAGGTTCCACATTCTGAGTGATTGCCAGGTGTGGCTAAACCCGGCTATGTGCTGGACAGTTTTGTGTGTGTGGTGCAGAGACCTAACAGCTTGTACATCTATAACATGAGGAGATTGGATTTGCTAATCTCCAAGGTCCATGAAATCAAATTAGAAGTTCTGTAAATATTTTCTGTAGGCATTAGATAACCATTTGTTAAACTGAATTATCTAAAAAATGAAGCTATATTTTAGAATTAAATGAGACTATGTAAGGATACTTTTGCATTACCTGTCATGTCTTAATATAGGTGTAGGCAACACGCTTGTCAGGAGCCATCCAAATTCAGCTAGAGTGTGCAGCAGAGGGCCATAGTCCGTTTTGATTTCACAGCCCTGCATGAATAAGCATAAGAGCTCACAGTCTAATTGCAAAGACAACCAGCGACACAATTACAATAAAAAGAGATGGGTGTTATGACAAGGGGAATTCACTTTCCATTAAGTACAATTTCCATTGGTACTGCAACTTTTTAGCCATTGAGTCAACTTACAAACACTGAGACTAGAGAGAGGTTTACATCTGGTTCTCCAAAGTTTGGGCCTTCCTTTGATCTTGTGAGAGCAGTGGTCCTCAAACTTTAATGTATGGGTGGCTGGGAATTTGCATTTTAAAAAGAGCTCCCTAGGGGATTTGGATCCAAGTAGTTTACAGAGCACACTTTCAGAAACACTGGTCTAGGGATTGGGAAGTGAGGATAAGAGTGGGAAATGAGGACAAGAGTGGGAAGTGAGGAGGGGGTCATGAAGGGGAAAGGAGGAGCTTGGATGTAGGAGTCTTTTCACTGCTTTTTATTCATTTGGAAATAATTCTTACTTGGAGCTTTACCTCTTCCCCCAAATCCTTTTTCCCCCTCAATGGGACTCCTAGTTTCTTTGAAAATGGGCTGTGTCTCTCTAACCTTTATAAGGCCAGAAAGGCAAAAGTGTTCCTAAAAGAGGCTGTCGGTGAGGGCCTCATACACACAACAGGATATACCCGAATTCAGCGTGTATACCTCAAGGGCAGCCC
The DNA here is from genome assembly GCA_008750895.1 of Mirza zaza. Classification (NCBI taxonomy): domain Eukaryota; kingdom Metazoa; phylum Chordata; class Mammalia; order Primates; family Cheirogaleidae; genus Mirza; species Mirza zaza. The sequence goes on from VSMD01086421.1 coordinate 59,022, forward strand.
ATTCGGTGTCATCTGAATTCAGAGTGCATAATGTCAGCAGCAGTGCCACCTCTGATTATGAAGGACAATGCTGTGTGCACGTACTTGGCCTGGTGAAAGAGAGAACACTTTTTGGATATTTTTGCTTTCTAAGGTCAATTCATAAGGTTAAAGTCAGTCACATTGGTTGCTTGGAGATAGAACACTAGTTGAGTGACTGAGTTTTTTTTCACTTTCAACCAGTTGTCATGGAGTTGTGTGAAGAGGATCTCGGTGCCAGGGGACTTGGTTTAGGGTTAGAATGTCAAATATTTGGGAACCTACTGCTACTTATGTATAGATAATTATTTTGCTACTTTATAAAAAAGTTTCATATTGGGTAAAGCAAATTTACTTTTCACAAATTTGGAAGAAGTTTGTTCCTGCCTTTGTGATGAAATTGGAAACAACAAACAAATATGTATTTAAGGGTACTGTAGGTACCAGGCAATATCTTCAATATATAAAATGAAATACAAAAATAAAGTTAAGTTGTCAGAAAACTGCAACTCACCTCAATAACGGTCCATTGTTCCACTACAATGGCATCATTTCCTTTCCTACTAGAACCTGGAACTCCAGAACCTTCTTCCTCATAGATAAAAAATCCTTCCAAAGATTTAGGCAAATGGTCACCTGTGAGGAAAAGGACACAATTAAGAAGAGCTGTAAATACTAAGTGTCTGTTAAGATTATCTAAATCCTTAAATAACCCTTGTAGGAAGCTGAAAGAAAAACATATCAATAAAAAAATTTGTTTTGGCTCAATCGATAACATCCTCCTCCTCTTTGAAAGTTTTTTTTCTCTCCAAAGATCAAGAAAGTTTTATACTTTACTGAATTAAAATCAAACCATACATACAAAAACAACAATAGCAAAAACAAGACACAATAATCTGATATAGTGAGAAGTGAGTGAAAAATCAACCTAAAAACATCTGGAAATGATCTTTACCTTGAAATCAAATTTGGTTTCTGATCTATATGTTGTATGTATATCAATTCTACCAGTAAGAGAAATAAAATAAAAAATGTTAATCCTTGAAATTAAAGATGTGATATTAAAATTAACACGAGGTAAGATTACTTTAAAAAATCTAAACACAGAACAATTCTTTACCTCAATTATGCATTAAAAAACCACATACACACACACACACACACACACACACACACATACACACACACAGAGAGTGACAGGAAGACCCCAAACAGAAGTCATTGTCAAAAGAATTCCTGCTGGGAAGGAAGTTTTAAGGGAGGGCCTCTCTGACTTTTTCTTGAGTAGTTGACAATAACCAGCTGGCCTAAACTAAACCGATTTTATGGAGGTTCTTTTGTCTCCCATTCTGCAATAGGAGACATTTTTCGCATGGTTATGTGCTGATTAAACATTTTGTTTTTTATGCAGCACAATGTCACATCAAAGTTTCCCTGGTCGACAGTTCTCTAAATAATATAGGCCTACAAAGTTTTCAAATGCTCTTTTAAACTTAAAGATAAAAAAAGACAAAAGTAATTTCAAAGTAATTTTCAGTTTTAATTTTTATCAACAGGCTATAAACTTTAGGAGAAAATCATTATTATCATTATTTTTTTGACATCACTCATAGTTGGGGCAGAACACCATGAAGAATTTACATTATTCAGAGTGGTTCTCAAGTACCCAGTAAAGTTTAATTTATTAATTGGAATTGGTTTTCTATTACAGTATATATTTCACTTCCTTTAAATATCTTATCCACTGTCACACCAAAGTGATCAGTGGAATCAAATCTGTTTCTGATTGAAAGTTTAGGGAATCATTAGACCATCTTTCAAATTATGTCCCAAGTCCTTTTTTAGAATGGGGGTATGAGTTTTAAAAATAATTTTATACTGTGATAATTACACAGTTAATTATAATCTGCCTCTTATTTACTTTGGGATTACATAATGTGAAAACCATGGGCTTTGTGGCTTTGTTTTCTTGCTCTCAATATTGGGCTATACTAGTACAATCATATTCATTTTACTGTGCTTCGCTTTATTATGCTTCAGAGATATTGCATTTTTTTTTTTTTTACAAATGGAAGGTTTGTGGCAATGCTGAGTTGAGCAAGTCTATCAGTGCCATTTTGCCAACAGCATGTGCTCACTTGGTGGCTCTGTGTGACATTTATTTTCACAATATTTTAAACTTTTTCATTATTATTGTATCTGTTATGGTGATCTGAGGTCAGTGATTTTTAATGATACTATTATAATTGTTTTGGGGTGCCATGAACCATGCCAATATAAGATGGTGAATTTAATTGATAAATGTGGATGTTCTGACTGCTCCACTGGCCAGCCCTTCCCCTGTCTCTCTCCTCTCCTCAGGCTTCCCTATTCCCTGAGACATAAAAATATTGAAATTAGGCCAATTAATAACCTTACAATGGCCTCTAAGTGTTCAAGTGAAAGGAAGAGTCACACTTCTCTCACTTTAAATAAAAAACTAGAAAAGATTATTAAGCTTAGTAGAGAAGGCATGTTGAAAACTGACATAGGCTAAAAGTGAGGCCTCTTGTGCCAAAGAGTTAGCCAAGCTGTGAATGCAAAGGAAAAGTTCTTGAAGGCAATTAAAAGTGCTACTCCAGTGAACCTAAGAATGATAAAAAAATGAAACTGCCTTATCGCTGATATAGAGAAAGTGTAGTGGTCTGGAGAGAAGATCAAACCAACTATAACATTTCTTTAAACCAAAGGCTAATCCAGAGCAAGGCCCTAACTTTCTTCAATTCTATGTAGGCTGAGTGAGATAAGGAAGCCGCAGAAGAAAAGTTTGAAGCTAGCAGAGGTTGATTCATGAGGTTTAAAGGAAAGAAACCATCTCCATAACATAAAAATGCAAAGTGATGCAGCAAGTACTGATGGAGAAGCAGCAGCAAGTTATCCAGAAGATCTAGCTAAGATCATTAATGGTGGCTAAACTAAATAACAGATTTTTTTTTTTTTGAGACAGAGTCTCACTCTGTTGCCCAGGCTAGAGTGAGTGCCATGGCGGCAGCCTAGCTCACAGCAACCTCAAACTCCTGGGCTCAAGCGATCCTCCTGCCTCAGCCTCCCGAGTAGTTGGGACTACAGGCATGCACCACCATGCCCAGCTAATTTGTTTCTATATGTATTAGTTGGCCAATTAATTTCTTTCTATTTATAGTAGAGATGGGGTCTCGCTCTTGCTCAGGCTGGTTTTGAACTCCTGACCTCGAGCAATCCACCCGCCTCGGCCTCCCAGAGTGCTAGGATTACAGGCGTGAGCCACCACGCCCGGCCAAAATAACAGATTTTTAATGTAGACAAAACAGCTTTTTATTGGAAGAAGATGCCATCTAGGACTTTCATAGCTAGGGAGGAGAAGTCAGTGCTTAGCTTCAAAGGACAGGCTGACTCTCTTGCCAGGGGCTAATGCAGCTGGTGACTTTACGTTCAAGCCAATGCTCATTTACCATTCCCCAAATCCTAGGGCCCTTAGGATTTATGCTAAATCTACTCTGCCTGCCTTCTAGAAATGAAACAACAAAGCCTGATGACAGCACACATGTTTAGAGCATGGTTTACTTAATGTTTTAAGCCCACTGTTGAGACTTACTGCTCAGAAAAAAGATTCCTTTCAAAATATTACTGCTCATTGACAATGCACCTGGTCATTCAAGAACTCTGATGAAGATACAGAAGGAGATTAAGGTTGTTTTCATGCCTGATAGCACAACATCCACATGGATCAAGGAGTGATTTAGACTTTTAAGTCTTATTATTTAAAAAAAATACACATTGTAAGGCTATAGATGCTATAGATAGTGATTCCTCTGGTGGAACTGGGCAAAGTAAATTGAAAACTTTCTGGAAAGGATTCAGCATTCTAGATGCCATTAAGAACATTCATGATTCTTGGGAGGAGGTCAACATATCAACAAGAACAAGAGTTCGAAAGAAGTTAATTCCAACCTTCATGGATGGCTTTTAGGGGTTCAAGACTTTGGTGGAGGAAGTCACTGGGCATGTAGTAGAAACAGAACTAGAATTAGAAGTGGAGCCTGACGATGTGGCTGAATTGCTGCCATCTCACGATAAACTTAAAAGGATGAGGAGTAGCTTCTTACGATGAGCAAAGAAAGTGGTTTCTTGCGAAGGAAATTATTTCTGGTGAAGATGCTTTGAACATTGTTGAAATGATAACAAAGGATTTAGACTATACATTAACTTACTTGATAAAGCAGTGGCAGGGATTGAGAGGATTGACTCCAATTTTGAAAGAAGTTCTACTGTGGGTAAAAACCTATCAAACAGCATCACTTGCTACAGAGAAATCTTTTGTGAAACGAATAGTCAATTGATGTGGCAAGCTTCGCTGTTGCCTTATTTTAAGAAATTTCCACAGTCACCCCAGCCTTCAGCAGGCACCACCCTTATCAGTCAGCAGCCACCAACACTGAGACAAGACCCTCCACCAGCAAAAAGATTACAACTCACTGAAGGCTCAGGTGACTTTTAGCATTTTTTTTTTTTTTTTGAGACAGAGTCTCGCTTTGTTGCCCAGGCTAGAGTGAGTGCCGTGGCATCAGCCTAGCTCACAGCAACCTCAAACTCCTGGGCTCAAGCAATCCTGCTGCCTCAGCCTCCCAAGTAGCTGGGACTACAGGCATGCGCCACCATGCCTGGCTAATTTTTTCTATATATATTAGTTGGCCAATTGATTTCTTTCTATTTATAGTAGAGACGGGGTCTCACTCTTGCCCAGGCTGGTTTTGAATTCCTAACCTCGAGCAATCCGCCCACCTCGGCCTCCCAGAGTGCTAGGATTACAGGCGTGAGCCACCGCACCCGGATGACTTTTAGCATTTTTTAGCAATAAAGTATTTTAAAATTAAAGTATGTACATTTTTTAGACATAATGCTAGACCACCAGACCAGTGGTCCCTAACCTTTTTGGCACCAAGGACCAGCTTCATGGAAGAGAATTTTTCCATGGACAGGGGTGAGGGGTGGGGAGGATGGGGGCAATGGTTTTGGGATGATTCAAGCTCATTACATTTATTATGCAGTCAACCTCTCTGCTAATGATAATCTGTATTTGCAGCTGCTCCCCAGCGCTAGCATCACCGCCTCAGCTCCACCTCAGATCATCAGGCATTAGAGTCTCATAAGGAGTGAGCAACCTGGATCCCTCGCATGTGCAGTTTACAGTAGGGTTCATGCTCCTATGAGAATCTAATGCTGCTGCTGATCTGACAGGAGGAGGAGCTTATGCGGTGATGTGAGTGATGGGGAGTGGCTATAAATACAGATGTAGCTTTGCTCACTTGCCCACTGCTCACCTCCTGCTGTGTGGTCTGGTTCCTAACAGGCCATCAACTGGTACCACTCTTCAGCCCAGGAACTGGGGACTGAGATTTAACCTATGTGAAGTTCAAGAATAGGCAAAACTAACCTATTGTGATGGAAGTCAGAATAATGCTTATCTCAGGGTTGGAGGATATTGATTGGGACAGCTCATGGGGAGGCCTTTTGGGATGCTAGAAATGTTCTATACTTGAACATTTGTGTTCCTTTCAGCTGTACACATAAGATTAACTTTACTATATGTATGTTATATTTTAGTTAAAAACAGAAGTCTTTCTTTCTCACTTTAAAGCTCCCTAGGGTCCCTGGCTGGCTTTCTTGGGGCCCACAGAGCCACTGAAGTCTGTCACTTCCACAGGAGGGAGTTCTTACATCTCTTGAGGCATTTCTCCCTAACAGAAGAGGCAGCAAGGGAGGGTGGCAGGGAAGGTCTCTTTGGGAATTGACTATTTGATTGTTCAGTTTGTTAAATCTTCCAGGTAATGGGGTGAGGTGATAATTATGAATAATTACTTAATAACTGCCTCCCATCTGAGTCACCTCTTAACATTACATAACCCAGAGTTTCCCAACCAATGTGCCTTGGCCCACTGGTGTGCTAACAGGTCACAGGTGTGCCAAGGTACAGGTTGCCTCATCCTGCCCAGAGCAGCTTTATCCACTTATACCCATGTGCCTAACAATAGTATCATTTTTTACGGGTGGGTAATATGAAAAAGTTACAAAGCACTGGCCTGTCCTACTCCTTCTCAAAATATTTTCTTAGCCAAATACCACCAACAGCAAAGGAAAGTGCACTTATAGCCTTGAAGTATACAAACTGTCTCCAGGTAGAGTTTGAAATGATTTATGGCAAGCATACATTTCTTTAAACTCTAATGTTCTATTTTAAAAACCCATGCAAACTTTGCATTATTTTCAAAGATATTCATTCATCTTATGTAAAAAAGCAATGTTCTCTTCCACCTTCCAGCCACTCAATCTTAAAGTAAAACTGACATTCTGGGAAGAGGTTTGTTTTGCACCTTTGTGAACTTGTGTACTCCCTGGCACAAGGCTGCGTACCCCAAGGATACTTGAACCTGGTTTGGAAGCACATGTTTGAAGCATTCCCAGGGAATGGTTTACTTGTCCAGACATGTGATCTTATACATTCATTTTTAACTGGATATAACATTCATGTTCCTGTAAATTTAAGGAGAGGTAATACTCTACTTTAGCATTTTTGGTTCACATGTCATTTGTGGCATTAAACTGCCCAGAGGTGGGGCCAGGACCATCTCTGAAGTAGAAGGCAGGCAGGTATGATAACTAATTCTGTGTCTCCATCACACACATTCTATCTCCGAAGCAAATCTCAGCCTGTCTACTTCTCTCCATCTCCACCGTCATCTCTGTAGGCACCACTACAACAGCCTCTCAGCAGCCTCCCTTCTTCCACACTTGCCCTCTATGATCCATTTCCCGAAACAATGCCAAAGAGGTTCTTTTAAAAATGTAAAAATCAGATCATGACTCCCTCTTTACATGTTCAGTGAATGAACTGGAATAAATACCCTGGCAAGAGTGTGTATGGAAGGACACTGAAGAGGAATTTCACAGATCCCTCCCACCCCCGTTTCTGGAAGAAGGTATTTTATTCAATGTGATTTTGAGGTAATATATTTAAATTTCTGAGTACTGTCTGGTTTTGTACATCCATTCCCTGTGGTGGGCTGACTTCTGACAATATTTTAGAAGACCCCAGAAGCAAGACAAAGATAAAAATATGCATTATCTCCTGCCCCCCCACATGCTTTAGATGTCAGGCACTAAGCATCCCATAACAAAGTGACCAATTCAGCCTTGCTTCCTGACTTGTTTCTCACAGTGACACAGACATTCGTCACAATTTCTCTTCTGCAGCTTCCCTGTGTACTCCCAAGAAAGCCCCAAACGACACACCCGATTGCCAGACCCCACACACTGACGCAGCTTGTTAGGGGCTTGGCATAGCCTGAAATGTAAAATGTATAATGAGACATTCCAGAGTGGCTGAAAGGGAGAGGTTCCCCACTACCACCCAGGAGCTGCTGGGAGGGGCAGAGTCTCCCTAGGGCTTTCTAAATAGCTTCTGAGGCATTAAGAACAAAAGCCCCACAGTCTCCAGCTGGCAACTGCCATGGCTAATTTTATTTTTATCAGCGAAGCCCAAGGCAAGGATGCCTGAGAGAGACTGTGTAAAGAGTATTTTTCATTTTTTCCACTGGCAGTTAGTCACAAACCAGAATTTGAAATGGCTCCAACTCACACACTTCAGAAGGAAGAGGAAGGAGGGAGGGAGAGAGAGAGAGAAAGAGAGAGAGAGAGAGAGAGAGGCATAAACTAACATAACAAGTGGCAGGAAAGAAAAGTCACAGCAATACTGTGGGCTAGACAGTAGTGCAGGAGTCATTTTACAATATGTTATATCTTATTAAATTCTTACAACAATAAAATAGGAGTATTTTTGTTTCCCTTTTAGGAGCTCAACTAACTTCTCACAATCACACAGCTAATAAGTAAAAGATAGGATTTAAACCCTGATCTATCTGATTCTAAGGCCTATGCTCTTCCTATTAAACGTTGCTGTTAACCATAAAAGACCAAGTTGGAAGAAGTTTCTAATAACTGAAAAATACTAAGAAATATTTACTGAGCACCTGCCATGTACCAAGCACTATGCAAGGTGCTGTATTTCTGGGTGCTCCAATGGGCCTGATCCCTAATATTATTGCTAGTTAAAAGGACCTACTAGAACATGACTCCTGATCATTTTAAGTATTCATCCTGTCTTCAATTGCATTAGTTAAGGCATTACAAGGCTGATTTAACAATAGCAAGGTGTATTGAAATCTTATCTCATTTGTTCTTTCATTCTTTCTTCTAATCTCATTGAGTTAGGGTCCCTAATTATACTGGCTTTCATAACCTCCTTACTACCCTTTTTCCTTTTCTTTTAAAACAAAAAACAAAAAACCTCCCTAGAAAGCCATTTTTTTTTTTTTTGAGACAGAGTCTCACTTTATTGCCCAGGCTAGAGTGAGTGCCATGGCGTCAGCCTAGCTCACAGCAACCTCAAACTCCTGGGCTCAAGCAATCCTGCTGCCTCAGCCTCCCAAGCAACTGGGACTACAGGCATGTGCCACCATGCCCGGCTAATTATTTTTTCTATATATATTAGTTGGCCAATTAATTTCTTTCCATTTATAGTAGAGATGGGGTCTCGCTCTTGCTCAGGCTGGTCT